>MU685032.1:32466-201867 GCA_026770625.1 Nicotiana glauca | reverse complement strand
TTTCTTTTATTTCTTTTATTTATCTATGTATTTCATTTTGTATTTTGTATTTTTCTGATTTTATAGAAATGCAAGGATTAAAATAAAGTCCTAATATATTTCAAAGTTAAACTAAATTAACTCCTAAGATTGCTTAAAATATATTTCATGACGAATTCACAATTAACAATTAAAAATGCAAAAAGTGGACTAATTTGTTATTTTCTTTGTATTTTGTTCTAAAACAAATTAACCCTAAATTAATCCTAAAAATATGAAATTAGATCCTAAATGCAAATGCAACACAGATAAAATGCAACAATTACCAAAAAATGACACAAAATTCACAAAATATTGTAAAAATAAAGAAAAAATTATTTTGTTTGAAATTTTGGGAATAATTTATATATAGGGCAAAAATAACGTGCTCATAATGCGCTCCCATTTCCACTCCGGAATCTCTATCTGCTGAAGCAACCCACCCGGACGCTAGTGCTCATATTTCACCCGTTGGCAGTTGAGGCATCTAGACACATAACCAACTATATCTTTCTTCATCCGCCTCCACAAATAGTGCTACCTCAAGTCCTGATACATCTTCGCGGCACCCGGATGGATGGAATACCGCGAACTATGGGCCTCTGCTAGAATCAACTCTCGAAGACCATCAACATTGGGCACACAAATCCGGCCCAGCATCCTTAATACCCCGTCATCTCCTATGGTCACATCTCTGGCATCTCCAATCTGAACCTTGTCCTGAAGGACAAGCAAATGAGGGTCATGATACTGCCGCTCCCGGATACGGTCAAATAAGGAAGACCGGAAAACCACACAAGCTAGGACCCGACTGGGCTCCGAAAGATCCAATCTCACAAACTGGCTAGCTAAGGCCTGAACATCCATCGCCATAGGCCTCTTCGAAGCTGGTAAATATGCCAAACTACCCAAACTCTACGCCCGATGACTCAAGGCATCCGCCACCACATTGGCCTTGCCAGGGTGATACAGAATAGTAATGTCATAGTCCTTTAGCAACTCTAACCACCTTCTCTGACGCAAGTTGAGATCCTTTTGCTTGAGTAAGTGCTACAAGCTCCGGTGGTCAGTATAGATCTCACAAGGCACACCGTACAAATAATGACGCCAGATCTTCAAGGCATGAACAGTGGCAGCTAACTCAAGGTCATGGACATGGTAATTCATTTCATGTATCTTCAACTGTCTGGACGCATAGGCAATCACCCTACCGTCCTGCATCAACACCGCTCCAAGGCCAACTCTCGAGGCGTCACAATAGACAGTATAAGACCCCAAACCGGTAGGCAACATCAAGATTGGGGCTGTAGTCAAAGTTGTCTTGAGCTTCTGAAAGCTCGCCTCGCACTCCTTTGTCTACTGAAATGGGGCACCTTTCTGGGTCAATCTAGTCATAAGGGCCGCAATTGATGAAAATCCCTCTACGAAGCGACGATAGTATCCCGCCAAACCAAGGAAACTGCGAATCTCTATAGTTGAGGACGGCCTGGGCCAACTCTGCACGACCTCTACCTTCCTCGGATCCACCCGAATACCCTCACCCGAAATCACGTGGCCTAAGAATACCACAGAACTCAGCCAAAACTCACATTTTGAGAACTTTGCATATAACTTCTTCTCCCTCAAGTTTTGAAGCACGGTCCTCAAGTGCTGCTTATGATCTTCCCGACTTCGGGAATACACCAGAATATCATCAATAAAAATAATAACGAATGAGTCAAGATATGGCCTGAATACCCTGTGCATCAAATGCATGAAAGCTGCTGGGGCATTGGTCAGCCCAAATGACATGACAAGGAACTCGTAATGGCCATACCGAGTCCTGAAGGCAGTCTTCGGGATATCTGGCTCCCGAATCTTTAACTGATGGTAACCTGAGCACAAGTCAATCTTAGAAAACACATGTACGCCCTGAAGCTGGTTAAACAGATCATCAATACGAGGTAAAGGATAATGGTTCTTCACTGTAACCTTGTTCAACTGGCGATAATCAACACACATACGCATAGAACCATCCTTCTTCTTCACAAACAAGACAGGAGCACCCCACGGTGAAACACTGGGTCGAATAAAACCCTTACCAAGCAATTCCTGCAACTGATCCTTCAACTCCTTCAACTCAGGAGGAGCCATGAATTACAGAAGAATGGATATGGGCTGAGTGCCCGGTAATAGATCAATACCAAAATCGATGTCTCTATCGGGCGGCATGCCCGGAAGATCAGCTGGAAACACATCGGGATAATCCCATACCACTGGGACTGAATCAACAAAAGGGGTATCAACACTGACATCTCTCACATAAGCTAAATACGCGGCACACCCCTTTTCAACCATACACTGAGCTTTAAGAAAAGAAATAATTCTACTGGGAGTGTGATCTAAAGTACCACTCCACTCAATACACGGAATACCTAGCATAGCCAGCGTCACGATCTTGGCGTGACAATCAAGAATAGAAAAATGGGGCGACAACCAGTCCATGCCCAAAATAATGTCAAAATCTACCATACCGAGTAACAATAAATCCACCCTGGTCTCAAAACCACGAATAGTAACCAAACATTACCGATAAACGCGGTCCACAATAAGAGAATCTCCCACGGGAGTAGAAACATAAACGGGGGCACTCAAAGAATCCTGAGGCACACCCAAATGCGGAGCAAAGTAAGAAGACACATAAGAATAAATAGAGCCTAGATCGAATAGAACCGATACCTCTCTGTGACAAACCAGTATAATACCTGTAATGACGGGGTCGGAGGTAGCAACCTCAGTACGAGCAGGAATAGCATAATATCTAGCCCGACCCCTCTCTCGAGGGCGACCTCTATCTCCCCGACCTCCGCCCCTAGATGGCTAGGCAGATGGGGTAGCAGCTGGAGCTGTGCTCATGGCCTGAGAACTCTGAGGAGCACGCTATGGCTGAGCAGTCTGTGAGGATGCACCCCTACCAAGTCTGGGGCAGTCCCTAACCATGTGGCATGTGTCACCACACTCGATACAAGCTCTGAGAGGATGCGGTGGCTGTGACGGACTGGGGCTAGGCCTGCTGGACTGACCTCTGAAAGCACCCCGCGTAGGAGGCACGCTAGAAACTGGAGGTGTATAGTAAGGCTCCTAGGGGGTAGGCGGAGCTGGAGCATTGCCAGCTGTTGGAAGAGCTGAATGTATAGGGTGACCCGAATAACATCTGCCATAACGACCTGCTACTGGGGTACGGGCACCAGAGTAGTGACCCGACTCTCGAGACCTCTTGGCCTCCCTCTCCCCTCCCTCCCTTGCGAGCATACCCTCAATCCTCCTAGCAATGCTCACTACCTGTTGATAAGGAATGTCCATCTCCAACTCGAGCCATGCTAGATCTGATGGGTGGGATAAGACCCTCAATGAACCTGCAAACTCTCTCCCGAACTGTAGCAACCAAAGCCGGTGCATGCCTGGCCAACTGGGTATAATGGATAGCATACTCCTAAATGGTCATAGCACCCTGGCGCAAATGCTCAAACTCTGCGCGCC
Source organism: Nicotiana glauca (assembly GCA_026770625.1). Lineage (NCBI taxonomy): Eukaryota > Viridiplantae > Streptophyta > Magnoliopsida > Solanales > Solanaceae > Nicotiana > Nicotiana glauca. The sequence continues at coordinate 198,330 of MU685032.1, read as the reverse complement.
ATGCATTCCTGAGACTCTGGGGAACAAACTCTTTCATAAACATATCCGAGAACTGGGTCCAAGTCACTGTAGCAGCCTTGATTGGACTGTCTATCTCATAAGTGCACCACCAATCATAGGCGGCTCCCCGAAGTTGAAAGGCTGTGAAAGAAACCCCGTTGGACTCCACTATGCCCATAGTGCGAAGAATGCGGTGGCACTCCTCTAGAAATCCCAAGGCATCGTCTGATGCTAATCCACTGAACACTAGGGGATCATATTTCTTGAACCTCTAAAGTCTCCGCTGCTCATCCTCTAAAGCAGCTGACCCATCCTCGGGCTGAGTTGGCGCTGCAGGCGGTGCGGGAATAATCTCGGGAGGCTGCTCAACCTGCACTCGCTGCTCGGGAGTGTGGACGGCAGGAGTCTATGCTCCTCCCCCGGCCTGGGATGTGGCTGCAGCAAGGGGAAGCAACCCTGCCTGAGCCAAGATGGTATACATGCTCATGAACTTAGCTAAAGTCTCCTGGAACACTGGAGTAGTAGTGGCAGTAGTAGGTGTGCCAGGCACCTGGGCTCCGGCTGGATCTGCTGGTGGTACCTCGGTGACAGCTCGCGCATGTGCTCTGGCTGCACCACGTGCGCGTCCTCGACCTCTACCCCGGCCCCGGCCCCGGCCTCTGACGGCTGCAGTAGGGGGCGCGGGTGCCTGATCATCTCGAGTAGCACGTGTCCTTACCATCTATGAGAGAATAGAAGAGAGAAGTTTAGAATTGATGTCAAAAATATCGTACGACAAGGAATTCAAATGAAATGAAGATTTTTCCTAAACAGTTACATAGCCCCTCGTAGATAAGTACAGACATCTCCACACCGATCAGCGAGACTCTAATAAACTGGCCTGTGTTTCGTTACTCCTATGAACCTAGAGCTCTGATACCAACTTGTCACGACCCTAGTTCACCCTCCATGAAAATTTCGTGATGGCACCTAGTTCCTACAACTAGGTTAGCCTAACAATGCGGAAATTCAATATAATTCGCGGAAATAATTAATTAAAACTGAACATATGTAAAATAATAGCTGCATATAAGGCCGCTCGGCCTATACAACTCAAAAGAAATGCGGAAGTCTACAACTCAATCACAAAACCCAGAAACTCACGGGAAACACAGGCTAATAGAAACGTAAAATACTGCTCTAACTCCAGAATGTCTAAACAACTGAAAGAAAAGATAAGCTAACTACTAAAGATGGAATAGAGTAGAGACTCCTGGTCTGAGGATGCGGCATATATACCTCGAAGTCTCCACTAGATCTCTCCGCCTCGATGATAGTATGCCTGGGTGGAGGAACCTGGATCTGCACATAAAACAACATGCGCAGAAGGGGCATGAGTACACCACAGCGGTACTCAATAAGTACCAAGCCTAACCTCGGTTGGGTAGTGAAGAGGAAGGTCAGGGCCCTACTGAGGTAAAATATAATAATAAATTACCAGTATGAAAGAATTTGCAGTAATAATGAGTACAGAAGTGGAATTAAACAAGCTAAACAAAACAATATCAAATACGCAAAGAACGGAACAACTAAGTATATCCCAATATCAATCGTAACAATGAGGATCTCCCAGCATACCGTCCTGTAGTCCTTTTCTCAACTGTCCAGTGGATGATGTCCCGTAGTCCATCACATATGTAAATTCGAAGGATCTCCCGGGATACCGTCCCGTAGTCCAACCATCAATATGTAAGGGGATCTATTGGGAATCTAACACGCAGTCCCAAAAAAGTGCAGGGGGATCTACCGGGAATCTAACCCGTAGTCCCAAAGTAAACAAACAAAGGGGGGAGCTACCGGAATCCCACATCCGTAGTCCCAATATAAATGCGCAATCACAACCAGAAGATATACAAAAATGAAGTACCAACAGACATGCAATAGGTAGTACTGGTCTAACATGCTTCACGTAGTACAGTCAAGGCAACGTAAGCAATTAGGCATGTTAAATCAACTAAATATGCTTTCCTAATCTAGCACAGGTTATAATTGCAAGTAGAATAAAGCAAATATGAAAGAAGCTCAATCTCAATATCTTAAGTAAAAATTTTTCAACAATTTGGCTCAAGTACGCACTCGTCACCTCGCGTACAAGGAACTTAAAATAAAAAATAACAAATCCTAAGGGGAAAGGTCCCTCACACAAGGTTAGACAAGCCACTTACCTCGAACCGGCTCAAAATCAACTAGGAATCACGCCTTTAAAACGAGTATCCGACTCCAAATGGACTAAATCTATTCAATTCAATTACACATTATAAATAACATCGCAAACAACTAGTTTTACTATTAAATTCAAAGCCACAACGTGAAATTAGGTAAAATAACCAAAATGCCCCTCAGACCAACGTCTCGGAATCGTTTAATTTTTACATTTTCAGAACCCTCGTACTCTCACGAGTCTAACCATATAAAAATCTCGCAAATCGGATGTCAAATGCTCACTCAAAATCCAATAGTTTGGTTGAAGAAGTTTTCCCCCATTTTGATTCCAAATTCGAAATTAGATGATGGATTAAGCTATATATTGATGGAATACAACTAAAAGGGATTAAGTAAACGTTACCCAATAGTCTTCTCTTCAACACCCTCTGAAAATCGCCCTTCCTCGTGCTCAATTTGATTTTTCTAACCTATGAAATCTAACCCTCGAAATTTCCTTTTCTGAACAGTGAATACTGCTTCTGTGGTCCCGCTTATGCGGAACTCTGGCCGCTTCTGCGGCTTCCTTTAAAATCCCAGCTTCCGCTTCTGCGATTCCCATCTCGTAGAAGCGGATCCGCTTCTGCGGAATTCCTACCGCTACTGCGAAGCCAAGGCTGCTTCTGCAGCTCCAGTTCTGCGGTTCCCAAGCCGCAGAAGAGGAAATACCAGATGATAGAAACCTTCAGCTGCTGCACATTTTTCAAACACCAACAATTGCCCGTTGAGCATCCGAAAATACACCCGAGGCCCCTGGGACCTCAACAAAAAGCACCAATAACACCTAATACCTCATTCAAACTTGTACCAATCTTCGAAACACCTAAAACAACGCCGGAACTCAAATTAATCAATGATTTAAGCCTAAGAACTTCAAATTTCATCAAAACACGCTTTTGATCAAAAACCTAACTAAAATACGTCCAAATGACCTGAAAGTTTTCACACACATCCCACATGACATTACGGAGCTACAACAACTTTCGAAATTCCATTCTGACCCTCAGATCAAAAACTCACTATCGGATCGGAAACTTCAAAAATTCAAACTTCGGTATTTCAAGCTTAAATGAGCTATGGACTTCCAAAATACATTCTGAATACGCTCCCAATCCCGAAATCACCTAACGGAACTAACGAAACCATCGGTTTTCCATTCCGAGGTCGTCTTTACACTGTTCCAACTAAGGACTACTTTTAAATACTTAAGCTCTCATTTAGGGACTAAGTATCCCAAAACTCTCCGAAACCCAACACTGAACGTTCCGGCAAACCAGATTAGCAGAAATGAACTTAGGGAAAGCAGTTAATAAGGGATCAGAGCGTTAATTCTTAATACGACCGGCCGGGTCGTCACATCAAGGCATAGTCAACTTTAAACAGACTACAAGTTATAAGACATGCTGATTCTAGAAGTCATAAGACATAACGAGGTGAAGTAATAGGTCAGTTACATGTTGAACAGCAAAACAATTGATAGAAACATATTAGGAATATGATAAACTGAAGTAATATGAAACACATTGGTTTGAAATATTGAATTTAAGATCAGAACATACTAGTAAAGAGAGTAAACGAAAGGTAAAGAACAGAAACGTGCATTAATTAGCCTTGGCTTACAACCGGCTAAAGTAGTAATAATAGTAAGTAACAAAGAAAGCAAAAGAGCTTTTGAGTGTGAGAAAGATGTGAGCTAATGTATGTGTGTCTTAAGACCGTAGAAGAGAGCAATATATATAGTAGTTTGAAAGCTAGGAAAAATAAGGTAAGAATCAAATTGTTCAGTAATTATAGAACTCAAAATAAAATCAGTTGAGTCTTCCCTTAATTAATGGGATTGATTCAAACTATAAAGAGAAAGTGACAAATAAGGAAATAAATCATGCGTAGCTGGAGTATAACAAATAGGGAAAAACTTCAAACAATGCAAGTATAGAACAAGTAATTAGGGCTAAGTTCAAAAATTTTAGTTAAGGAAATAATCAGTAAGGATCAAGTAACAGTTCAGACAAGGTAAGAAAAAATTAATTAAAGCAAGCAAATCAATTAAATTGAGTATAAAGGTAAGAATCAAACGTTTAAAGGAAAGTGTTCAAATCAACCCAAGGGATAAGGACTTCAGAATATTACATAACCCAATCAAAGAGAAAGTAATGAAAAGAGTCAGCATGTTTAACATATAAATAAGGTAAAACATGGATAGTCAAGAATCGACACATAACTCTAGCAAAAATAAAGTTAAACAATACTGATTCAATAAGAAAAATGCAAGTCTTGATGTGAACCATCAAGATGAACACGAGCAGATAGAATCAATGAAAGTTTAGGCTAAGAAACTTAGTAGAAGCATATCAAGCCAAGACAGTCACGAGAAATCACAGAACCTCAAAAAAAGAACCGGTCAGTCATGCTAATACACAAAAATCAAACGAAGAACCCTAAAAATTAGGGCTTTTAGCATAGGCGAGTAGTAGTCTCATAGAATCACTCAAAATATGTGAGAAATAAAAGTTTAAACACAAAGAATCATTTAAACAAAAAAAATTTAAAAGAAATTTCGAAAAACACTAGTTCTAGAAAAAGATGAAAAATACTTGAAATCATATGATTCTTGTAAAGAATATCAAGGATAATGTAAAACACTCAAGAAACAAGCTCAAATCGTCTGAGATCTATACGGATCTAGGAGGTATAGAAAAGAAATTAGGGTTTTGAAAGAGACCCATATAGAGTTGAAGAAACCTATCTAGAAACTCATAGATCGTAGCAAATATAGAATGATTTCGCTTGAAATCGCCCTGGAATAGCTAGGAACAACCAAGAGATGAACCCTAGATGCAAGTCGGCATGGCCTTGGGCTCTTGAGGGCCTTAGAGAAGGCAAGAATGGCATGAGAGAAGCCATTGGAGGCTTGAGAGATGATGAGAGATTACCGAAGATAGCCGGAGATGGGAGGTCGGTATTTGAAGATTAGGGTTAGGTTGAGAGTGCTTTGAGAGCAGAGAGGATTCTTGGGCGGCGGGTGTATAGAAATAATTAGCGTTAAGGGGTCGTTTGGAATTAAAAAAGGAAGTTTTTAATGAGGGTCGTTGATCTTTCATATCAACGGCCATTATTTGATGGGTTTTGGGTTGGGAAGGTATATTTAGGGCCTGGGTTGGGTGATTTAATTAGGAATTGGGCTGAAAATTGAGTTAGGATTTAGGCTGAAATTGAAATACAATTAGGCTACATTTTAAATAGCCATTTTAACCCTATATAATTTATAATAAGTAATAAATAATTTCTAAAAAATAATTTCGTATACTAAAATAATTTAAAAGAGCTATTTAACCTTTAAAAAGTATAGAAGATCATTTTATGCATCAAAAAATATAATTATGCATTAACAGGGCTAGTATTGCAAATATATGCAAATTAGCTTAAAAATACAAATGTAATTATAAAAAATACAATAAAAATACTTAAGCAATATTTTGGCATAAATTTAGGATTTAGATGACTAAATTATCACAACAATAATTTGTTGGATAATTATTGGACATTTTATAAATAAAAAGAGAAGAAATAAATCAATTTAAAGCCTTTAAAATTATAAAAAAGCTTGTGCGCTTATATATGCATATGTGCTATTTTGAAAGTATATGTGTATATAAAAAATATATAGAAAAAAATTGGGTATCAAACAGTTAGTATTCTAAAATCACAAATCTTATTTATAATGTCTTCTAATAAAGTTATCAAAATTGATTTAAATAGTCAATCACAATTGAATTACTTATCACTAATGGAAAATGTCTCTAGTGCTCATCTTTTGAACTATAATTGCATACACACAATCAATTACAATTGAATTACTTATCACCAATGGGAAATGTCTCTACTGCTCATTTTTTTATCTATAATTGCATAGACAAACGCATCCTTTGGCTGAGCAAAAGACTTTCAATAAACATATGTTCATCACACAAATATGCAAATAATCAAGGGAAAAACAGAATGTTCCTAAAAATTAAAAAACTTGTTTCACATTCTCTTTCTCTACAAACAAAGAACTTCACGAATTCTCTAATGGCATCCATATAGTATAACTACTCTTCACCTTCCTCGTCATAATTTTCAGGGCATCAATATTTCAGATAGACCCACTAATATTAGAAAAAAGTACAAAAACACAAACAAAAAAATTATTACCTTGTGGAACCAAGAAAGCAAGATACTGCAACTTCCTGTTCAGCTTGAAACTGTAACGATCCGGGCGGTCGTCTTAAGAATTAATACCCCGATCCCCTGTTAAATATTTTCCCCATGTATGTTTATGCCAATGTGAGTTGCCGAGAGGAATTATTTGGAGTTTCGAAGAGTTCTGGGAAAAACTTAGTCCCTTAATGAAAGCTTAGGTTCTGAAAAAATTTGACCATAGTCGGAACAGTGAGAAGACGGCTTCGGAATGGAATTCCAATGGTTCCGTTAGCTCCATTGGGTGATTCCGGACTTAGGAGCGTGTTCGGATTGTATTTTGGAGGTCCGTAGCTAAATTAGGCTTGAAATGCCAAAGGTCAAATTTTTGAAGTTTCCAGTTCGATAGTGAGATTTTTATTCGAGGTTCGGAATGGAATTCCAGAAGTTGAAGTAGCTCCGTAGTGTTTAATTTGACGAGTGTGTAAAATTTCAAGTCATTTGGAAGAGGTTCGATAGACTTTTTTATCAAAAGCGTATTTTGAGAGTTTTTGAAGTTCTTAGGCTTGAATCTGATGCTAATTGGTTGATCCAATGTTGTTTGAGGTGTTATGGAGATTTGTATAATTTTGGACAGTGGTCTATGACTTGTCTGTGTTGTTGGTTGAGGTCCCGGGGGCCTCGGGATAATTTTGGTTGGTTGAGGGAAGTTGGAAAGTTAGAGTTTGCAGCTGAAGTTCTTTGCGCTGCTGTCATAACCACATCTGCGGTTGAGATGCTACAGATGCGACTACCTCAGATGCGGAATTAAGCCGCAGAAGCAGCGAGCTGAGGAAAAGCAAGCAACCGCAGAAGTGGGTGATGTACCGCACCTGCGTGACCGTAGATGCGGATTCCGGGTCGCAGGAGCGACGAAGGGATTTTAAGTGGAAGTCGCAGGAGCGGTCCCCTTGACCGCAGAAACGGTACCGCAGATGCAGATTTACTAGATAGAAAATTAGAATTTCGAGGGTTTCGTTTCAAAAAGTTAGAAATTGAATTGGGAGCTCGGGATTGGCGATTTTGAGAGGGATTTTCACCTGGGTGTTTTAAGCAAGAAATTCTTGCTAGGTTTTGATTGTTTTCCACGAATCTAAACTTAAATTCATCCTTTAAATTCGAATTTGGGTTGGAAAAATTGAAGAAAATTTGGAAAAGTCCTTACACCTAACATTTGAATTTGGGTTACGATTTTGATGTCGGATTAGAATAATTTTTATATAAATGAACTCGTGAGAGTATGAGGATTCTGAAAATACAAATTTTACCCGATTTTTAGACGTGGGCCCGGAGGGCATTTTGATCATTCTTCTTAATTTTGTGTATTAGCTTAAACTTTATTTGTAGAATCAGTTACTTGAAGTGTTATCTACATTATGCAATTGAATTAAATAGATTCAGGCCATTTGGAGTCGAGTATTCATGGCAAGAGCGTAGCTTCGGATTGATTTTGAGCTGGTTGGAGGTAAGTGGCTTGCCTAACCTCGTATGGGGGACATTCCCCCTAGGATTGGTTTTGTGATAATTAAAATGCCTTGTACACGATGTGACGAGTGTGTACCTATGTTAATTATTGTAAATCTCATTTTCACTAAGATAACTTAGATTGTGTTTTCCTTGCCTGCTTATACTACTTGGAATTTAAGCCTGTTGTTAGCTTAGAGAAGCATGTCTAATTGACTTAAATTGCTTTATTTACTTTAACTAACTTATTTGTATTACGTGAAGCATGCTAGATTAGAGTTGCCTGTGTTACTTTGGTATGAAGCTATGCTTAATTGAGTATTCCTTGTGCTATTGTTATGTGTTTTTACTTTGGGATTACGGGACAGCATCACGGGAGATCCCCTGTTCGTATTTATAATTTGAGTAGAAGTGCGGGATACCGAGAGATCCCCAACACATATATTGAGGATATCAATAGATCCTCGGGATACCAAGAGATCCCTAGTATATATTGAGGATACTAAGAGATCCTCGGGATACCAAGAGATCCCTGGCATATATTGAGGATACCAAAAAACCCTCGGGATACCAAGAGATACCTGGCATATGATGAGGATGCTAAGAGATCCTCGGGATACTGAGAGATCCACGGATAATTATCTTTGTGAAAAGTGGTATTTCTTGTGATTGATTTTGCCTTTGTTTCAGTTATTGTTATCTTTTCTATTCTGTATTAACTCATATTGTTATCTTTCAACTATACCGTTTTACCTTATACAATTATACCTTATATTTTATTTAATCTCAGTAGGACCTTGACCTTCCTCGTCACTACCCGACCGCGGTTAGGCTTGGCCCTTACCGAGTATCGATGTGATGTACTCATGCTCTTTCTGCGCATGTTTTTCATGTGTAGATCCAGGTACCTCTACTCAGACTTATCACTCGTGAGGCGAGGTGCTGTAGAGACTCCGAGGTATATCTGCCACATCCGCAGATAGAAAAAGTCCCTTTCTACTCTTCCTTTTGTATTAGCCCTTTTATACTTTCATTTCTTTGTTAGACATTCTGGAGTTAGACATTTGTAGACATTCAAAGGCTTGTGATCATGAGATTCCGGGTTTTGGGAAAAGTATCTAGTTTTCGTGAGTTGATATTGTGAATGTCAAGCGGCACTTTTAAATACTATTTTATTTTGCTATTCCGATTTTAATTATTTCTTTCGCAAATTGGTTTATTTTCCGCATTGTTAGGCTTACCTAGTCGTAGAAACTAGGTTCCATCACGATAGTTCACGGATGGTGAACCGGGACCGTGACAAGTTGATATCAGAGCTCTAGGTTCATATAAGTCATGAATCACAAGCCGGTTAATTAGAGTCTCCCTGTTTGGGATAAAGACGTCTGTATTTATCCACGAGAGGCTATGTAACTGTTAGGAAAATTTCACTTCATTTGATTTCCTTGTCGCGCGAGATTTTGATATCACAATTCTAAACTTCTGTCTTCTATTCTCTTACAGATGGTGAGGACACGTGCTACCCGAGATGATCAGGCACCGGCACCCCCTACTGCAGTCAACAGAGGCCAGGGCCGGGGTAGAGGCTGAGGACACGTACGCGGTGCACCCAGAACTCCCACACGAGCTGCCACGGAGGAGCCAGCAACAGTGCCAGTCGCAGCTCAGGCACCTAATACGCCTACTGCTACTACCACGCCAGCACTTCAGGAGACTCTAGCATAGTTCATGAGCATGTACACCACTTTGGATCAGGAAGGGTTGCTTCCCCTTGATGCAGCCACATCCCAGGCCGGCGGAGGAGTGCGGACTCCCGCCGCCTGCACTCCTGAGCAGCGAGTGCATGTTGATCAGGTCCCAAAGGTTATTCTGGTAAAGCCTATAGTTCCAGATCAACCCGAGGATAGGGCAGCGGCTTCCAAGGATGAGCAGTGGAGGCTCGAGAAGTTCAAGAAGTACAAGCCTCCTGTATTTAATGGTCTAGCATCAGAGGATGCTCTGGGGTTCCTAGATGAGTGCCACTGTATTCTTCGTACCATGGGTATTTCAGGATCGAGCGGGGTTACCTTCACTACCTTCCAACTTCAAGGGGTCGTCTATGACTGGTGGCGTACTTATGAGTTAGACAGCCCGGATGAGGCAGCTTCCCTGACTTGGACTTAGTTTTTATATATGTTCCTGAGAGAGTATGTTCCTCAGAGCCTCAAGGACGCATGGCGCATAGAGTTAGAGCATTTGCGGCAAGGTGCTGTGACTGTATCAAAGTATGCTGTCTGTTACACTAGTTTGGCTAGACATGCATCAGCCTTGGTTTTTACTGTTCGCGAGAGGGTTCGCCGGTTTATTGAGGGGCTTATTCCCAGTATCAGGTCTAACATGGCTCGTGAGTTGGAGATGTATATTTCTTATCAGCAGGTGGTGAGCATTTCTAGGAGGATTGAGGGTATGCGTGTTAGGGAGAGAGAGCAGAGGGAGGCCAAGAGGTCTCGAGAGTCGGGCCATTATTCTAGTGCCCGTGCCCCAGCTGCAGGTCGTCATGGTAGGGATTATATGAGTCGCCCTGTTCATTTAGCTCTTCTAGCAACCAGTGGTATTCCAGCTCCACCTAGGCCTCAGGAGCCTTATTATACACCTCTAGTATCTAGTGCACCTCTAACGCGGGGTGCTTTCAGAGGTCAGTCCAGCAGACCAGGCCCGAGCCAGTTACAACCGCCACGTCCTCTCAAAGCTTGTTTTGAGTGTGGTTACATACACCATATGGTGAGTGATTGCCCTACACTTGGGAGGGGTGCGCCCCCACAGATTTCTCAGCCATAGTGCGCTCCGTAGAGTTCTGATCACAACACCAGTTGCTACCCCACCTACTCAGTTAGCTAGATGTGGAGGTCGGGGAGGTATAGTTAGCCCTAGAGGGGGAGGCCATGTCAGATACTATGCTCTTCCTGCCCGTATCGAGGCTGTTGCCTCCGATTTTGTCATCACAGGTATTGTCCTGGTTTGTCACAGAGATGCATCGGTTCTATTCGATCCAGGATTCACTTATTCTTATGTGCGTTCTTTTTTTGCTCCGTATTTTGGTGTACCTCGAGATTCTTTGAGTTCCCTGTTTATGTTTCTACTCCTATGGGAGATTCTCTTGTTGTGGACAGCATTTATCAATCATGTTTGGTTGCTCTTAGTAGTTTTGAGACCAGAGCTGATTTATTGTTGCTTAGCATGGTTGATTTTGATATTATCTTGGGCATGGACTGGTTGTCTCCCCATTATGCTATTCTTGATTGTCACACCAAAACCATAATACTGGCTATGCCAGGTATACCGCGTGTTGAGTGGAGGGGTGCTTTAGATCGCACTCCTAGTAGAGTTATTTCTTTCCTTAAGGCTCAGCGAATGGTTGAGAAGGGGTGTGATGCTTATCTAGCTTATGTGAGAGATGTCTGTATTAATACCCCTTCCGTTGATTCAGTCTCAGTAGTATGGGATTTTTCTAATATGTTTCCAGCTGACCTTCCGGGCATGACGCCCGATAGAGATATTAATTTTGGCATTGATCTATTGCCGGGCACTCAGCCCATTTTCATTCCTCCGTATCGTATGGCTCCTCCTGAGTTGAAGGATCAATTACAGGAATTTCTTGATAAGGGTTTTATTAGGCCAAGTGTATCATATTGGGGTGCTCTTGTCTTGTTTGTGAAGAAGAAAAATGGTTCTATGCGTATGTGCATTGATTAACACCAGTTGAACAAAGTTATAGTAAAGAACTGTTATCCCTTACCTCATATCAATGATCTGTTTGACTAGCTACAGGGCGCACGAGTGGTTTCCACGATTGACTTGTGTTCAGGGTACCATCAGTTGAAGATTCGGGAGCCAGGTATCCCGAAGACTGCTTTCAAGACTCGGTATGGTCATTACGAGTTTCTTATTATGTTATTTGGGTTGACCAATGCCCCAACAACCTTTATGCATTTGATACATAGTATGTTCCGGCCATATTTTGACTCATTTGTCATTGTCTTTATTGATGATATTCTGGTGTATTGCCGGAGTCAGGAAGATCATGAGCAGCACCTAAGGACTGTGCTTCAGACTCTAAGAGAGAAGAAGTTATATGCTAAGTTATCGAATGTGAGTTTTGGTTGGATTCTGTGGCATTCTTGGGTCATGTGGTTTCGAGTGAGGGGATAAAAGTGAATCTGAAGAAAGTAGAAGCAGTGTAGAGTTGGGCCAGACCATCCTCAGCGACATAAATTTGCAGTTTTCTTGGCTTGGTGGGTTATTACGGTTGATTTGTTGAGGGGTTTGCGTCTATTACAGCACCTATGACCAGACTGACCCAGAAGGGTGCTCCGTTCCAGTGGACGGAAGAGTGGGAGGAGAGCTTTCAGAAGCTCATGACAGCTTTGACTACAACCCCAGTTCTTATATTGTCTATAAGTTCGGGGTCTTATACTGTTTATTGTGATGCCTCGAGGATTGGCCTTGGAGCAGTATTGATGTAGGATGGTAGGATGATTACCTACGCGTCTTGACAGTTGAAGATACAGGAGAAGAATTATCCTATCCATGATCTTTATTTAGCTGCTATTGTTAACACATTGAAGATCTGGCGTCATTATTTGTACGGTGTGCCTTGTGAGATTTATACTGATCACCGGAGTTTACAACATCTGTTCAAGCAGAAGGATCTTAATTTGCATTAGAGGAGATGGCTAGAGCTATTGAAGGACTATGATATCACTATTTTGTATCACCTGCGCAAGGCCAATGTGGTGGCCGATGATTTGAGCCGCCGAGCAGAGAGTTTAGGGAGTTTGGCTTATTTACCAGCAGCAGAAAGGGCGTGGCGATGTATATTCAGGCCTTAGCCAGCCAGTTTGTGAGATTGGACCTTTCAGATCCCAGTCATGTTCTAGCTTGCGTGTTTTCTCGGTCTTCCTTGTTTGATCGTATCTGGGAGCGGCAGTTTGATGAACATAATTTGCTTGTCCTCAAGGACAAGATTTTGCATGGCGATCTAGAGTTGTGACTATTGGTGATGATGGGGTATTGAGGATTCAGGGTCGGGTTTGTGTACCCAATGTTGATAGGCTTCGAGAATTGATTCTAGAGGAGGCCCACAGTTCGCGGTATTCTATCCACCCGGGTGCCGTGAAGATGTACCAGGATTTGAGACAACACTATTGGTGGAGGCGGACGAAGAAAGATATAGTTGGGTTTGTAGCTCGATACCTCAATTGCCAGCAGGTAAAGTATGAGCACCGGAGACCGGGTGGGTTGCTTTAGCAGATAGAGATTCCGGAGTGGAAGTGGGAGCGGATCACCATGGACTTTGTAGTTGGGCTCCCACGGACTTTGAGGAAGTTCGGTGTCATTTGGGTGATTGTGGATCGGCTGACCAAGTACGTACACTTCATTCCTATGTGTACCACTTATTCTTCGGAGTGGTTGGCAGAGATTTATATTCGGGAGATTATGCGTCTGCATGGTATTCTAGTTTCCATCATTTCAGATAGAGGTACTCAGTTCACATCACGGTTCTGGAGGGATGTTCAGCATTAGTTGGGCACTCGGGTGGAGTTGAGTACAACATTTCACCCTCAGACGGACGGACAGTCCGAGCGTACTATTCATATTTTTGAGGATATGCTCCGTGCGTGTGTGATTGAGTTTGAAGGGTCTTGCGATCAGTTCTTGCCATTGACGGAGTTTGCATACAACAACGATTATCAGTCGAGCATCCAGATGGCACCATATGAGGCTTTATATTATAGCGGTGTAGATCCCCGGTAGGTTGGTTCGAGCCGGGTGAGGCAAGATTATTGGGCACAGACTTGGTTCAGGATGTTCTGGAGAAGGTTAAGGTGATTCAGGATATACTCCGTACGGCTCAGTCCAGGCAGAAGCGTTACATGGACCGCAAGGTTTGTGATGTTTTCTATATGGTTTGAGAGCGGGTTTTGCTTCAGGTTTCGCCTATGAAGGGTGTTATGAGATTTGGGAAGAAAGGGAAGTTGAGTCCAAGATTTATTGGCCCTTTTGAAATATTGGGGAGTGTTGGAGAGGTCGCTTATGAGCTTTACCTACCTCCCAGCTTGGCAGGAGTTCATCTAGTATTTCATATTTCGATGCTCCGGAGGTATCATGATGATCCATCGCATGTGTTGGATTTCATTTAAGTCCAGTTGGACAAGGATCTATCCTATGTTGAGGAGCCAGTGGCAATATTGGACAGGCAGGTTAGAAAGCTGAGGTCAAAGAACTTTGCATTAGTGAAGGTTCAATGGCAGGGCTAGCCGGTCGAAGAGGCGACCTGGGAGACCGAGCAGGATATGCGCAGCCGTTACCCTCATCTTTTCACTACTTAAGGAATGTCTATATGCTTGTTCGAGGACGAACGAATGTTTAAGTGTAGTAGGATGTGACGGCCCGACAGGTCGTCTTAAGAAGTAACGCCCCGATCCCCTATTAACTGCTTTCCCCGTGTATATTTATACTAATGTGATTTGTCGGGATGAGTTAAATTAGGCTTGAAATAACGAAAGTCGAATTTTTGAAATTTTTGATTCGATAATGAGATTTTGATCCGAGGGTCGTAATGAAATTCCGGAATTTGGAGTATCTCCGTAGTGTTAAATTTGACATGTGTGCAAAATTTCAGGTCTTTCGGAATACGTTTGATAGACTTTTTGATCGAAAGCATATTTTGAGAGTTTTTGAAGTTCTTAGTCTTGAATCCGATGCTAATTGGTTGATCCAATGTTGTTTGAGGTGTTGTGGAGATTTGTATAAGTTTGGACAGTAGTATATGACTTGTCTGTGTTTTTGGTTGAGGTCCCGGGGGCCTCAGGATGATTTCGAGTGGTTAACGGGAAGTTGTAAAGTTAGAGTTTGCAGTTGAAGTTCTTTAGGCTGCTATCATAACCGCATCTGCTGTTTAGAGGCCGTAGATAAGACTCCCGCAGATGCGGAATTAAGCCGCAGAAGCGTCCAGCTGAGGAAAAGCAAGTAACCGCAGAAACGGGTGATGTACGACACCTTCTTGACCACAGATGCGGATTCCGGGTCACAAGTGCATCGAAGGGGTTTTAAGTGGAAGTCATAGGAGCGGTCCCCTTGATTGCAGAAGCGGTACCGCAGATGCGGAAGGTGGACCGCATATGCAGATTTGCTCGGCAGAAAATCAGAGTTTCGAGGGTTTAGTTTCAAAAAGTTAGAAATTGATTTGGGATCTCGGGATTGGCGATTTTGAGAGGATTTTTCACCTGGGTGTTTTGGGTATGCAATTCTTACTCCGTTTTGATTGTTTTCCACGAATCTAAACTTAAATTCATCTTTTAAATTCGAATTTGGGGTGGAAAAATTGAAGAAAAGTTGAAAAAGTTCTTAGACCTAACATTTGAATTTGGGTCACAATTTTGATGCCGGATTGAGATAATTTTGATATAAATGAACTCATGAGAGTATGAAGATTCTGAAAATGTAAATTTTACCCGATTTCGAGACGTGGGCCCGGAGGGCATTTGGTCATTTTTTCTAATTTCGCGTATTAGCTTAGAGTTTATTTGTAGAATTAGTTACTTGAAGTGTTATTTACATTATGCAATTGAATTAAATAAATTTCGGCCATTTGGAATCGAGTACACAAGGCAAGAGTGTGATTTCAGATTGATTTTGAGCTGGTTCGAGGTAAGTGGCTTGCCTAACATTGTATGGGAGGCATTCCCCTTAGGATCGGTTTTATGATAATTAAAATGCCTTGTACGTGAGGTGAGAAGTATGTACATGTGTTAATTGTTGTAAATCCAGTTTTCACTAAAATAGCTTAGATTATATGTTACTTGCATGCTTATACTACTTGGAATTTAAGCCTGATGTTAGCTTAGAGAAGCATGTCTAATTGACTTAAATTGCTTTACTTGCTTTAACTGCCTTATTTGTATTACGTGAAGCATGCTAGATTAGAATTGCTTGTGTTACTTTGGTACGAAGTTGAGCTTAATTGAGTATTCCTTGTGCTATTGCTGTGTTTTTTTACTTTGGGACTGCGGGATGGCATCCTGGGAGATCCCCTGTTCGTATTTATGATTTGAGTAGAAGTGCGGGATACCGAGAGATCCCCAGCACGTATATTGAGGATAATAAGAGATCCTCGGGATACAAAGAGATCGTTAGTATATATTGAGGATACCATAAGATCCTTCAGATACCAAGAGTACCCTGGCATATATTGAGGATACCAAGAGATCCTTAGGATACCAAGAGATCGCTGATATATGATGAGGATACCAAGAAATCCTCGGGATATTGAGAGATCCACGGATAATTATCTTTGTGAAAAGTGGTATTTTTTGTGATTGCTTTTGTCTTTGTTTCAGTTATTGTTATCTTTTCTAATCTGTATTAAATTTTACTGTTATCTTTCAACTGTACTATTTTACCTTATACGGTTATACCTTATATTTTATTTAAACTTAGTAGGACCTTGACCTTCCTCGTCACTACCCGACCGATGTTAAGCTTGACACTTATTGAGTACCGCGTGATTTACTCATGCCCTTTCTACGCATGTTTTTCAAGTGCGAATCCAGGTACCTCTACTCAGACTTATCACTGGTGACGCAAGGCGCTGTAGAGACTCCGAGGTATATCTGCCGCGTCCGCAGACCGGAGAGTCCTTTTCTACTCTTCCTTTTGTAATAGCCCTTTTGTACTTTCGTTCCTTTGTTAGATGTTTTGGAGGTAGACATTCAAAGGTTTGTGATCATGAGATTCCGGGTTTTGGGAAAAGTACCTAGTTTTCGAGAGTTGATATTGTGTATGCCAAGCAACACTTTTAAATACTGTTTTATTTCGCTATTTCGATTTTAATTATTTCTTCCGCAAATTGGTTTATTTTCCGTATTGTTAGGCTTACCTAGTCATAGAGATTAGATACCGTCATGAAGGTTCACGGAGAACCAGGGTCGTGACAGAAACATACACAACTTGAATGATCAATAATGTGACAAAGTACAGAACACACACACTAAAATCTTATTTCTAATCTTTGACAATTTTCAAAATTAAAGGAGGGAAAAAATTAGTTTTAGTTCTAAAAAAAGCGGACATATATTCACTATAATCATACACAGTCACATGCACTTATATATGTAACGACCCGGTTGGTCATTTTATGAGTTACCGCTCCGTTTCTCCCATTTCAGCTTCTTTATGCTTTATTTATCCGTGTTATATGGTATCGGGTTAGTCAGTTCGAATCCGGAATGGTTTTGGTAAGCTTTGAGACACTTAGTCTCATTTGAATAAGCTTAAAATGAAAAAGTCAATCGGATGTTGACTTATGTGAAAAAGGGCTCAGATGTGAATTCTGATGGTTCGTATAACTTCGGGAGATGATTTGGGGCTTAGGAGTGTGATTGGAAAGTATCTTGGAGGTTCGTAGTAGATTTAGGCTTGAGTTGGCGAAATTGGAATTTTGGCGTTTTCCGGTTGGTAGGTGAGATTTTAATATAGGGGTCGGAATGGAATTTCGAAAGTTGCAGTAGGTCCGTTGTGTCATTTGGGATAGGTGTACAAAATTTCAGGTCATTCGGATGTGGTTTGATAGACTTTTTGATCAAAAGCGTAATTCGGAAATTTTAGGAACCTTAGGCTTGAATCAGATGTATTTTGGTTGATTCGATGTTGTTTGAGGTGTTTTGAAGAATGGTATAAGTTTTAATAGTAGTATATAGCTTGTTGGTGCTTTTGGTTGAGGTCCCGGGGGCCTCGGGATAATTTCGGATGGTTGGCAAAAGTTTTGAGTTGGGTTTTGACAGCTGAAGTTTTTTCCATTACTGTCATAATCGAACCTGCGGCTAAAGGTGAAGTAAGTGAAAACCGCAGAAGTGGGATGTGAACCGCACCTGCGGGACCGTAGAAGCTGATGCCAGGTCGCAGGTGCGGAAGGTGGCTTAAGTGGTGATCGCAGAAACGGTGCTTGGGACCGCAGAAGCGGTTACGCAATAGTGAGAAATGGACCGCATATGCAAAAAGCCTTGGCCAGAAGGTATAAAAGGGTTCCTTCGCAATTTTGAGTTATTTCTTCACCATTTCAAGTCGATTTTTGAGCTTTTTGGGAGATTTTGAAGAGGGAATTCAAGGGAGCTTCGTTGAGGTAAGATTGTTGAACCAAAAGCTTATTTCTATGGTGTTATCTCACGGATTAGGCTTGTAATTTATGGAAATTAAGAGTTAAAATTAGAAAAACTAGGGCTTGAGATTGGAGACCTTTAAGCAAGGGTTTGAGGGGTCATTTATGGTCAGATTTTAGTACTTTTGATATGTATGAACTCGTGGGGTGATAAGGAGTCTAATGATATAAAATTAATTGAATTTAGAGACGTGGGCTGGGGATCAGGTTTGGTTAATTTCGGGATTTGCGTGGTATTTTGATTACTTTTGAGTGGGCTTTGTTCCCTTAGCTTATTTTGATGGTTATGTACTGATTTTGGCTAGATTTGGAGCATCCCGAGGCCAATTCGAGGGGCAAAGACATCGCAAGCTAGAGCTTGGACCGGATTGAGGTGAATAATGATTGTAAATGATGTCCTGAGGGTATGAAACCCCAGATTACACACCATTGTGCTATATTGAGGTGACGCACACGCTAGATGACGAGTGTGGGTCGTGCACCGGTGGGAATTGTGACTTAGCCCATATCGAATGACTGTTTTACCGCGTATTTGATTGAAAACTGTTTGATATCATCATGTTTGGGGTTGAATGCCATATTTGGGCCTCGTGCCAACTGTTTTGGACTCTTAGGGGATTTTTACTGCTATTTCCTCACTGTTTTGATTTCATACATGTAGTCAGTCATTCTATATCCTACTGTTTTCATAACTCAACCATATTTACTCTGTTTTAACACTTTAAATGATATTTTGGGCTGAGCATCATATTTTACTGTGCCAGAGTGGCTTTTAGAGATATCTGATTGAGTAGGGCCGAGGGTCTTTGTTGTAAGGATTATTATGGGATAGGGATGCACACTGCAGTAGTGTTGTACGGATTATGATTATGAGGCCGAGGGCCTGAGTTGTACGCTACAAGGTAGCTTGATATGAGGCCGAGAGCCTGTTTGATTATGCCACGAGATGGCTTGATATTGCGCTTGGGCCGTAAGGGGCCCCCTCCCGGAGTTTGTACACTCCCAGTGAGCGTGGGTACCGAGTGTGATATGTGATATAGCCCGAGCGGATGATGTTGTTCCATGTTATTGCCCGAGGGGCTGATTCTGTTGATACTGTGCCCGAGGGGCTGATTTTATGTGCTTATCTATTCTCGTTGTTTTAACATTTACTTGTTTAACTGCTAAAAGATGCTTAAAAGAGGTTTTCATTGGAATAAGGTGTTTTCTTACAATTTTCATTGTTTCATTGCACTACATCGATTTTATACTGCCTTTGTGCAGCATCTTGTTGTGTTTTTACGTATTTTCTTATCGCTCAGTCTTCGTTTATTCTTATTATTCATTGAGTTGGCGTACTCGCTTTACTCCCTACACCACGGGTGCAGATTCAGGAGCTTCGGGCCCTGCTAGCGAGGGTTGATTGCGTTTGGCAGACTGTACGGTGTTCACTAGGTAGCTGTTCGGCGTTCGCAGCCTAATGTTTCTCCCTCCTATCTTATTTTCTGTTTCGAGTACTGTGATAGACTGTATAAACTCTTTCAGACTCATAGACATATGTTAGATACTCATGACTGGTGACATCCCGATGTCAGACTATGTTTGTTTCTGCAGTTGATATATTTTCCTCTATTTTGGGATTTATATTTATTAATAACTTAATTATGAGTTACTATATCTGCTAATTTATTTGGGGGTTTATGTCGGTTGGCCTTGTCTTCACGAGAGGCGCCATCACGATCGGGTCTGGGTTTAGAGTCATGACAATATATCTATTACTAAAGATGCATGGGGCAAACGATGATATTTGTATAGAAAATACAGCACAGAATTAATCAAAAGAATAAGGAAGCTGATAAACACCAACCAAATTCTCAACCAACAAATAGGTGTCAATAACAGGAAGAATGGAGAGAAAACTCACCGGAACTGAGGTCAAACATCGGAAACCAACTCTGCACAAAATCTTCATATAGAGGATGATTCTTGCCGTCTTACTACTCAACTTGTAAAAAAATTAAAACAACCTACCAGAAACAAGTAGTAAAAATATTCAACATTAGTGAACAATACCCATGATTTCATTATTCACCAATACAAATCAAGAAGAACATCATTAACATATATCAATAATCATAGCTTGCATCTTTAGTGTGGAAGAAGATAATAGCCAACATGGTGAACCAGTCTTGAATGGTGGCCCTCGAATCATCAAGGTAAGATATTCAACTTTCTTCGGGAAGAGTTTTTGCTAAGTCGCGCCCAAAGATCTCCTTGTTGTAGCACAAAAAGGCAAAGACATCAGAATACTCCAAATAAGATGGCTCAGGCATAAAATCCAACATCTTGGCTGCACAATCCATTTTTAATTTCTAGTAGTTTGTGATATCTTAACACAGTCTAACTGTACACTAATTAGTTGGTAACAAAGCAAAAATGCATGTGTAAATCAGGTAAAATTACGAACATGTACGGTAAAATTCTTACAAGAAATCATATTGAAAAGAATTGGAAATAAACTAATACACACCTGATTGCCTATAGCAATGAGGCAAGACCAGGGAAAAGGCATCCACTAGAGTTAATGAATCTTGGGGTAAATAATGTACAATAACTTTTTGCATAAGAAAATGAGAAATAGAGAAGACAAAGATGTAAGTGAGATAGAGGAATGAAGAAAATGGGAAGAATCAGAGACTAATAGCCCGTTTGGCCAAACTACAAAAATCAACTTATTTTGAGAAAGTATTTTTTTTCAAAAGTGCTTTTCTCAAAAGTACTTTTAGTGAGAAGCAGTTTGTGTTTGGCTAATTAGTTTGAAAAGCATTTCTGAGCAGCAATTAATGTTTGACCAAACTGTTAAAAACTGCTTCTAAGTGTATTTTTCTCAAAAATACTTTTCAAAAAAGTGCTTTTGGAGAGAAGCTACTTTTTTTTTCTTCTACAAAACTATTTCTGCTTCTCCTCAAAAGCACTTTTTTTTTTCGAGAAGCTTGACAAAACACCTCAAATTTTGGCCAAAAATGCTTTTGGCAAAAAATAAAAAATATTTTTGACCAAAAATAAGCTTGGCCAAACAAGCTTTATAAGAATTAGAAATGGAAGAGAACTGGAAGCCATTAGACAGGTGTCGTCCAAAAAATAAAAGTTGTGGGGCAGCAATTGAATTACAATACACGCGTCCATAAAAAAGAATAAATAAATTCAAGAGACAGTACAATCCATGTAACTCTTTGTATAATTGGTTAGTGCAGTGTTCGTACCCCCTCTTCTCACTTATATACAGTAGTAATAATATTTTTTTGGCTTTGCAGATCTGGTATGTCTTGGATGGAGGTGTGCAATGACTACAAATTAAGAATTCTTTAAGCTAAAAAGCAAAAAAACTTATTGCCTTACAACTTTCAACAAGGAGGAGAAACAAAAATAGCCTGTGGTGGATAAAGCTGACAAGCAAACTCATAGCCAGGATTTTGTAACCACGAAAAATTTGTGCTACTTTATCTCATTATAATGTTCCTGCTCAAAGTACGTAACTTGGTCAGAAGCAAGATGACTAAGTAGATATAAAAGACAGTTGACTGAGTTGATTTTGTGCATATGAGGATAGAATGAGCAGTTTTATTTGTCATTTATGCTTTTATTTTATTTTTGCTATGTGTAATGCCTATATTGCCTATGAAGGTTGTTTAACCAAAAAATAGATTTATTGGCAAAGCTTGAATTTAGAAGAATCGGGTTACTGATAATCGAAAAAAGAATTTAAATAAAGAGACTTGGAAATGATATCAACAGAAAGCTAGAAAATTAAGATATATTGCAATCGTCCCTTCTTCCACAACTGATTACATAGTCCTTCTTTTATAGGTACCTTTGAGAATCTCTAGTAATGTACGTTATGCCTAAGCCATAATGAGGCTATTATGAGTATCTAATGATATTAAATGCTGCGTTACATAATCATTGTACTGAATGCTATATTCTTTAACGGCTTCAGTGTTTAATGTCGTACTTCCCCCTTTTTCTTTAACCAGATTCATTCTTCTCATCGCTCGTGTGTAAATAAGTTTGAATAGGAACGGGGCGCTGAATTAAAACAGGGACGGGGCGTTGAATCTCTCGTCTCGTGCCTCTTCTTTCCCATAGCTGTTCACAACCCTTGAACCGTGGCTGATCATAATTTATTAATCATTCTACGTGTCATGCCACGTCAACATGTATAAATACTATTTTTTTCCAATACAGATAGTCGCCCCACTTTCTATTTATTCATCAGTTTGAATATTTGGGAAGTAGAGTTTTATTAAAGGAGAATTTTTGTTACCATTAAATGCTCTGACGAAGTTGACGCTTCAATTGTCACTTCCTTTTAATGCAATTGACACGTGTCATCTCCCCATTGATTGCACTTCTTGCAGCACTTTTTAGGCTTTCTTCTCGGATTCACTTTACACGAAGTGTCAATTATCATCATTATGGTTCTTCCATCATCGTACTTTTTCCTTTGCCGGTTACCTATTAATATAAATATAACTTCTCTTCTTGTCTTGTTTTACATAAAGCATATCAAACACTCCAATTTTTCGAAACCTTCTTTCTTTTCTCTGCTCCACTTCAATCTTTTCTGCCATGGCTTCATCTAACCCTAAGAGAACCCCTATTTTGGATAGCTTTCCCAATGCTCCTATTAGGCATAGGAGAGGGGGCAGACTCTATAACCTTGGATCTGCTCGTGGTAGTATGTCAACTCCTTCTTCTAGCTCCGGTCCCTCTTCTGGGACTAGAGGTTCACATTCTCAAAGGAGTTCTTCTCGCAACAAAGAATCTTCTGAGTCACTTCGTGAGCCTTTAGTTGAGGAAATAGTCCATCTGAAATATCCTTTCACCGTGATAGAGAATCCTTTAAGACTCAAATTGAATCTTTAGATCATACTGACCGCTTTCCTATTCAAATCACAGAAATTTTAGCCCCCATAGTTCGTAAGGAATGTCATTGGAGTGATGATTTTCCAATTATCGTTCCTAAACCTAACCAAAGGATTACATCCTACTTAATAGGATACTCTTTTGTCTACACATATCCCTTTACTCTAGGGTTTAAACTAGCCATTGACCCGGTTTTTCTGGATTTCTGTCATTTTTTCAATGTGTGTTTGGGCCAAATTGGTCCGATTGTATGGAGAGCTGTTGCTTGACTGAGAAATCTTCCTAACATGACGAATGTTGTATTCACTTTTCCCCACCTGATTCATCTTTACTCACCTAGGCTTTTTTGAAACGGTGTGTTTGGCTTAACAGCTAGGAGTAAGAGGGTTTTAGTTAGCTCCGAGGATGACAAAGATCGTGGCTGGTATGCCCGATATGTTGCTTCTCCCACTGTTGGTTTAGTGGGTGAAAAGAACGTACGCTTCCCAGAGATGTAGAATTTTGCACGTGAGTATTAAATTTTTCTTGTGCCTTTTTATTTTTAGGCTTGCTTATTTTTCTTAATCTTGTCTCTTTTTCTCTTCAGCAACCATGGGCATTGTGGAACCTGTGCCCAACTTCCGTGGTTGGGTAGATAAGTTACTAAAGATTGCCCTGATGAAGGGTAGATCATGGAAAAGTCTTTCCAACCGATATGGCTGGAAAGTTAAAACTCATGGTAAGGATCTCTATTTTCACTTTATCTATATTTAAATATTTTTGGCGTTCTAACTTTTACCCTTATTTTTATTAGGTTTTTCCATTCGAGGAGTTACCCCAGAGGCTATTTTGGCATCTCGTGATTCTTTAAGTGTTCGCAGCTCTTCAGATCAAGATATATTCTTGGGATCTGTGAAGAGAAAATCTACTGAAGACGATTATTCTGAGGAAGAAGACGAGGGTTCTCTAGTGTCAAGTCCACGAACCAGGAGACGTATTGTCTCTGAAGATGAGGCTGATGTCTCCCCTTACCTGTCTCTCTCCAAACCTGTCATTACTCCGTTGATCATCCCTGACGATGATGTTTCCCCTTCTCTTGACACTCATGAATCTATAAACCAGCTTTTTATCAGTGGTTTTAGTAGTAGGTCTTTAGGACCTGTTCTAAATGAACCTCCCTTGTCTTCTTTCACCTCTTCCATTCTTGTGATTGCACCCTTGCCTTCTTCAGTTACTACTTCTGTACCTTTCTCCACTATTTTTACTCCCTCTGTTGATCCCCCTTCAACAATTTCTCCCCCTGTTGTCCACCATACAGAAGCGGGGTCTTCGAGCAGGGGTTTTGCTATGAGGAGCATGACTCTTGAGGTTCCCGCTAATAACAGTGTTTTAAGAAAATCTGGGCAAGTGGATACTTGGCTTGAGCCTTTGATCAGCCCCATCGATAAGGCTAAACTTGAAAGCCACACTAATATGACCCTCATAAACGATATTGTTCATGCGACTTTGAAGGTATTTTCATGCCTTTTAGTCTTTTGATTTTTGGAATCCCAACCTTACCTCCTCTTCTTTTTGTTTGTGTAGGCCAACATTATTGGTACTGAACTAATGACCCGAGTCTCTCTTTTGGAAAAATTGGCTCGTGATTTAGAGAAGACAACTCATGATGCTGAGAAAGCTGCCCGTGGTTATCAATTGGAGGCAGACAACTGGAAGGGCCAGTTTGAAATTATTCAAATTGATATGGAGAACTTGGAGGAGAGGAAAAATACCTTGAAAAAGTAAGTTCAAACATTGACCTCCGAGCTGGCAAGAATTAAGGCTACTTCAAGCCAAGCTGAGATGGAAATAGAGCGCCTTGAATCTTCTTTCTCAGAATAGTTGTCCAAGATCAACGTGGAAAATAAAACTCTAAAGACTTTACTGGCTCGGAAGGAAATGCATGCGGGGGAGCTAGCTCAAAACCTTTCACAGGTTCAGGAAGAACTACAAACTTCTGCAGACAAGGTTCATGCCTTAGAGAGTTCTCATGCCACACTTCAATCATCTTACAGCTCTGTTTTAGCGAAAAATGAGGAACTTAAGAATGAATTGGCTGCTTGGGAGAGAGATTATGAACTTCTCGAAGAGTCAACCAATGTTGAGGTAAGTTGGACCTTCTTAAAGTCTCGTCGTGACACCTTGGTTGAGATGAGTCAAGAAAACTTCAACTTGGAAGCTGAATTAGCCAAGGTGACTAGGGCCATTGAACGAGCACAACAACCACAAGACTTTTCATCTCCTGAGGTTGAAGTTCCTATGACTGAAACCCCTCTAGTTGAAACTCCCACAGTTGAAGGTCCTGTGACTAGTGAAATGGCTACGAGTGTCATACTTTCCATGCGTTCATCCGTGCCTCCTGCTACTAGTCAAGTTGAGACTTTGCCCGTTGATATGCTTACTGCTGTGATTGAAAATTAACTCTTGACTGCTGATGATGCTATTTCAGTTGAGCCCACAGATGATCTTTCTTCAATTCCTTCTTCTTAAGAAGTTTTTATAACTGTTTTGAATTCCCTTTTTGCAGGTACCGGTATGGAAAACTATGTTTAAGATTTTGGGTTTCATGTAATAGTTTCTTTCTCATTTTTGTTTGTAATCGAACCCCTGGTTTGTTAGTTAAGGATCGTTTTTGTTAGAAGTACAAGTCCCCAAGTTTTGTTAAAGGGTAGTTTTATGAACAACTCGATGGCTAAGTTTATACTTAGTCTTTAGTTTTAAAATATGTAGAAGTTGTCTTTAAACTTCCACCTATTCTATTCGTGCCTTTTATTTCCAAGGACTTAAAGAATAGACTGTATTTTTATTCTTTGAAAAATGCTTCCATCAATCTCATGACTAAAATCATGAGTTTTATAAAAGAGGGCCCTTTTATATTTTGACACTTGATGAGGAAGACGTCTCAACTTCATAATGGTGTTTATTATACGATAAAAGAAATAGGAACACACATGTTTCTTTGCAATAACTTGGACAAGTTTTCATTTCTGAACTTTGACAAGTTTTGAGTAATCCTTTACATGTATTTGAATTACATCTATAACTTTCTCGTAACTGTTTTTCTTGTAACAGATTTATACAAAAAGAAGAACAATAGATACGGGGTTTTTCCTTACAACCCGTTTTAGTACATAGACTTTACCCTAACCATTCTGAGGTACCTTGGATCCCCTTAGCTTCAAAACATTAGGAAGTGTTTGAGAGGTGACTCCATTGTTCTCATGGGAAAGAACACTATGATGTATGCTATGACTCCTTAACTTCCACTCTGTACTTGACTCTTCTTAGGCTTGATTTTACTCAATCTTCTTGCCTTTTATATACACGTGACTGTATATTCTATGTAGTCCGCCAAGTGTTTGAATGTTGAAGTATGAAGCCTCGAGCACTTGATAGTCTCTTTCACTTGGTCCTTTTCCTGAAAAGGAAATACATACGGGACTCGGGGGTGCGATTATAGATGAAGACTGCTCAGCCTGTTTATATTTCTATCAGAATAATTGTAACCCTGGGACATGAATTTTAGTTTATTACATTTTGCCTTACAGGTCGTGACTCATCATTTAGTACGGGTGAGCGTTTTGCCTAGCATCTAAAATCGTTAGTAAAATTTTAACAATTCAAAAAATAAAATTTAACATGGCGATACCTGACCGTGAGTTTTCCCTTAGAAATAGTATCTCTTCAAATGAAAAGCATTCCAGTGTGAAGGAAGTGTCTTCCCGTCCATTGTTTCCAATTCATATGCTCCTTTTCCTGTAATATCGCGAACTCTGTAGGGTCCTTCCCAGGTAGGACTTAGTTTGCTCGCATTGGCTCCCTTTGTAGATTGAAAAACCTTTTTAATCACGAAGTCCCCAATTTTGAAGTATCTCAGACGTGCTTTCCTGTTGTAATAACGTTTGATCACTTGTTTTTGTGCGGCCATTCTTATTAACGCAGCTTCTCTCCTGCCTTCTAATAAATCTAAATCGACCTGCATCTCTTCATCATTAGACTCTTGTGTTGCTTGCGAGAATCTTGTACTTGGTTCTCCTATTTCTACTGGTATTAGTGCTTCAGCTCCATAAACCAAAGAGAAGGGTGTTTCACCTGTACTCGTTTTTGTTGTTGTGCGATATGCCCATAAAACTTCGGGTAACACTTCAGGCTAATTTCCCTTTGATTCCTCTAATCGCTTCTTTAAATTATTAATGATCACTTTGTTTGTTGATTCTGCTTGTCCATTACCTACTGGATGATAAGGTGTAGATGTAATCCTTTTTATTTGCCAACTCTCAAGAAACTCTGTGACTTGAGCTCTGATAAATTGAGGACCATTGTCACATATGATTTCGTTTGGTACACCGAATCAGCAGATGAATTACGCCAAATGAAGTCCTTGACCTCCTTTTCTCGCACCTATTTAAATGCTCCTGCCTCCACCCATTTAGTGAAATAATCAGTAAGTACGAGAAGAAACTTTACCTGTCCTTTTGCTTGAGGCAATGGTCCAACTATGTCCATTCCCTATTTCATGAATGGCCACGACGCAATAACCGGATGTAATAATTCTGCTGGTCGGTGAATATTGTTACCATATCTTTGAAATTTATCACATTTACCCACGAAACGTTCCGCTTCTTCTTCCATTTTGGGCCAGTAGTACCCTTCCCTAATCAAGGTTCTTACCAGTGATCTTCCTTCTGCGTGGTTCCTGCAATGCCACTCATGTATTTCCCTCATTACATATTCCGTCTGAGAAGGTCCGAGGCATCTTGCTAAGAGGCCACCAAACATTTTATAGTAAAGGTTGCCATGTTTTAAACAGTAGCAAGCGGCCTTTTTTCGAAGTGCATATGCTTTCTTTTTGTCATCAGGGACGGTACTATACCGTAAAAAAGCAACAATTTAGTTTCTCCAATCCCAAGTTAAATTATTAAAATTTACCTCGTTCTTATCAGGTTCGAGACATGAATGAAATAGATGAATGACTGAGGTGTTTGCATCGTTTGCTACATCTGCTACGGATGCAAGATTGGCTAAGGCATCTGCTTCAACGTTTTCATCCCTTGGAATTTGGATGACCTTCCAAGTTTTAAACTGCTTTATTAGTTCCGTACCTTTTCCAAGTATTGTTGCATCCTTGTCTCCCTGGCTATATAAATCCCCAGCATTTGATTAACTACCAACTGAGAATCACATTTGATCACCACTCGACTTATATCAAGTTCTCGTGCCAATTCCAAACCTGCAATCATAGCTTCATACTCTGCTTCATTATTATTTATAGAATGACATTTAATAGCCTGTCTAATAGTTTCGCCTTTAGGTGGTACTAAAACGATTCATAATCTAGCACCTTTTATGTTAGATGAGCCATCAATGAATAAAGTCCATGTTCCTGGATTAGACCCATTAAGTACCTGAACTTCTTTTTCAGCTTCTAACTGCATCCCTTGGCTAAAATCAGCCACGAAATCAGCTAATATCTGGGACTTTATTGCTGTTCTAGGTAGGTACGTGATTTCATATTCATTTAGTTCTATGACCCATTTGGCTAACCTTTTTAACAGTTCATGTTTATGCAATATACTACGTAAAGGGTATGCAGTTACCACATCAATGGGATGCCATTGAAAATATGGTCTTAACTTTCTACATGCCATGATTAAAGCAAGTGCTAGTTTTTCTAGTTGTGGATATCGTGTCTCTACATCTAATAAAGATTTACTAACATAATAAATAGGAGATTGCTTACCCTGTTCTTCACAAACCAAAACCGCACTTACCGCAACTTCTGAAACAGCAAGGTAGATCAAAAGTATTTCCCCGGCTTTTGGCTTTGCTAGCAAAGGTGGATTTGATAGGTAAGTCTTCAAATTTCTAAGTGCCTGTTGACACCCTTCACCCCACTCAAAATGATCTTGCTTTTTAAGTGCCGAGAAAAATTTAAAATATTTTTTCGATGATTTAGAAATGAATCTTCCCAAAGCTGCAATTCTTCCCGTTAGTCTTTGTACTTCTTTATTGTTTGAAAGTATGTCGGGGATTTCTTTAATGGCCTTAATCTGTGTAGGATTTACTTCAATACCACGGTTAGAAACAAGAAAACCTAAAAACTTACCTGATGCCACACCAAATGCTCATTTTTTCGGATTTAACTTCACGTTGTATTTTCGCAAAATTTTAAAAGTTTCAGATAGATACGATATATGATCTTCTGCATGCTGAGTCTTAACTAGCATATCATCTATATATACCTCCATAGTCATACCTAAATGTTCTTGAAACATTTGAGTGACTAACCTTTGATACGTCGCTCCTGCATTCTTAAGACCAAAGGGCATTACCTTATAACAATAAGTTCCCCTGTCTGTTATGAAAGAAGTTTTTTCCTCATCTTCTGGATCCATTTTGATTTGATTATAACCTGAATATGCATATAAAAAACTTAATAGCTCATGCCCAGCAGTAGCATCAATTAACTGATTGATGTGTGGTAAAGGTGTCACGACCCGAATTTCCGACCTTTGGGAGTCGTGATGGTGCCTACTAGTAGGAGCTAGGCAAGCCAAACTTAATCACTTTTCATTAAGCACCTATTCCTTTTTAATAATTAACAACATTAAAATAAAGGCAACGAAATTAAATCCGTAAGCGAAAGTCTTAAATTTCAAATAACTGAATAAAATACGGAACTCCCAACATGAATCTATACCCAAGAACTAGAGTCACATACTCACGAACATCTAAGAATACTAAATACAAGGTCTGAAAGAAAAATCTCTATTTTGTCTCGGATACAATGAGATAACAGTCAAGTATAAAGGATAGGGGAGGCGCCGGGCCTGCCGACGCCTGCAAGACTGGTGTCTTGCTGGACTAGAAACCTACACCCAAGCTACTGGAGGAGCTGAACAAAACCTGGATCTGTGCAAAAAAGCACAGATGTAGCATCAGCATAACCGACCCCGTGTGCTGGTAAGTGCCTAGCCTAACCTCGGTGAAGTAGTGACGAGACTAGGACCAGACTACCAGATAAACCAGTGCAGTTCAAATATATACATACAACGGAAAGAAATACAAGAAGTAACAATCAATAACAGAAGGGGGAACATGTTATGGGGAGGCAAGAATTACAATTAGGAAACCGCGATATGAAGATAGAAGCAGCCAAAGAATTTACAGCGAGTCAAGTAACAAATATTCCAAATAAAACACACTTGAATCAGCAACTTTTGCGGCGTGCAACCCAATCCATGAATATCATTTAGCATTGTTGCAGCGTGCAACTCGACCCTCAAATATCATTGTTACAACGTGCTACCCAATCCATGAATATCATTGTTGCGGCATGCAACCTGATCCATATGGATATTATTTATCATTGTTGTGGCATGAAACCCGATCCATATCATTTATCACTGTTGCGGTTTGCAACCCGATCCATATTATTTATCACTGCTGCGGCGTACAACCCGATCAACCAATATTATTTATCACTCATCCAAACAACAGCGACAAATACGGGGCAAGGGAACAATATCAATAAACTCAATATCCCACCAAGGGAGAAGATCAACTACCAGCAAAACGTCCTGGCAAGGGAATAACCATTAAATTATCTCTTTCTTCCGTTTCTTACTTTATAATTCACTTTATCATTCGAGCCAATGCTCCACGGAATCAGATAATCATATTGCGTTTCATATATTCTTTACATTATATAGGAATCCTCAATTTAAGCATGGGAATTTCAACAAAATCATGATAATCACATTTTAAGGACTCACAGTCATGCCAGACACCAATGTATAGATACTCGTCACCATGCCTATACACCGTACTTGACAATTAGCAAGTAGCAAACAGGACTCAACTCCTATTCCCTCAAGCTAAGGTTAGACCAAACACTTACCTCGACTTTCATGGGCAAATCAATCCATAACAACCGCTCTCCCTCTCGAATTCAGCTCCAACACAGTAAAATCTATACAATAGTGTTTCCATAGTATCAATATATGCTAAACAAATCAAACCCAATGCCTAAATATAAATTTCCAAGCTTTCTTCCCAAAATTCCAAAAATCGACCCCGGGCTCGCTTGGTCAAAATGCGAGGTTCGGACCAAATTCATATCTCCCATTCCCCCACGAACCCGAATATATAATTTGTTTTCAAATTCGACCCCAAGCGAGGTCTAAATCGAGAAAATATAAAAATCCCTAACTCTACCCAATTTCTCCAATTTCAAACCTAGATTACCTGATTTAAGCTTAGGAATTTGATAAATAATGATGGAAAATGAAGAAAACAAGTTGGAATTTACTAACCCAAGTGGTCTTGAAGAAAGGGGGCTTCAATGAACGTCTAAATACTTGGAGAAGAAAGGAGTTCGTGTATTTTTGAAGGAATCCCGTAGCTACTGTGTTCTGAAATTGAAAATATAACTGGCGAAATTTACCCTTCGCGTTCGCGAAAAGGAGGTCGCGTTCGCGAAGGATGGGTTGGTCAAAGCATCACGAATGTGGAAGGTCAAACACAAATGCGTAGAAGGAAGAGGCTGGGGTCCAGGAAGTTGGCCTACGCGAACGCGTTGACCTACATGCGAACACGATGAGGAGAGGCTGGGACCCTAATCGAACGCGGTCCAGTCATTGCGAACGCGAAGAAGGAAAGAGGGCTGGGCCCTCGAATTTCAATAACTCTATGAGAACGTGGAGTAATGAATGCGAACGCGATGAAGGATGAAGCTGAAGCTTCGTGAACGTGAAGAAGAAGCTGAGTTCTACAACAGCTGAAGAAAACCTGCACATTTCCTAAGTTCCCGGAACACCTCCAAAACACTCCCGAGCCTTCGGGGCTCCCAACCAAACACACACCCTAACTCATCAACATCCTACGAACTTGACCGTGCGATCAAATTGCCAAAATAACATCGAAAACAAGGAACCAAGCCTCAAAATCATTAGTTTTTCAACAAACTTCATAAACTTCCAAATTTAGAGTTTTAAGTCCGAAACACGTCAAACGATGTCCGATTTCAACCAAATTTTACAGAAAGCGATTAAACCACATATAAGACTTGTATCAAGCGCCGGAACCAAAATACGGGCCCGATACCTATGCGTTCTAATCTATTTCCATTTTCATTTTCCTTAACAATTTCAGAAAAATAATTTCTTTTAAAAGTTCATTTCTCGGGCTCGGGACCTCGAATTTTGATTCCGGACTTCCATATTTTTCTACGGACCCTTCGGGACCATCAAATTACGGGTCCGGGTCTGTTAACCCAAAATATTGACCGAAGTCAAATTTATTCCTTCTAACATCAAAATTTACCATTTTTCACAGAATTTCTCATTCAAGCTTTCCAGGTACGCGCCCGAACTGCGCACGCAAATCAAGGCGACTAAAAATGAGTTTTTTCAAGGCCTTAGAAGCATGAAATAAGAGAGAAAAAAGGTGATGACCCTTTGAGTTGTCACATTCTCCACCTCTAAAACAACCGTTCATCCTCGAACGGACAAAAGAAAGAAGTACCTGAGTCGTGAAATAGATGAGGATAATGGATCCGCATATCGAACTCAGACTCCTAGGTCGATGCCTCAGGAGGCTGACCTCTCCACTAAAAAAACACTGAAGGAAAACTCTTCGACCTCAACTGTCGAACCTGCCGGTCTAGAATAGCCACTAGCTCCTCCTCATAAGACAAATCCTTGTCCAATTGGACAGTGCTAAAATCTAACACGTGGGATGGATCGCCGTGATGCTTCCGAAACATGGATATGTGAAACACTGGATGCACGGCTGATAAGCTAGGCGGCAAGGCAAGTCTATAAGCCACCTCTCCCATACGATCGAGAATCTCAAATGGACCAATGAACCTAGGCTAAGCTTGCCCTTCTTCCCAAATCTCATCACGCCCTTCATAGGCGACACTCGGAGCAATACCCGCTCACCAATCATAAAAGCCACATGTCGAATCATGCGGTCTGCATAACTTTTCTGCCTAAACTGAGCTGTATGAAACCTATCCTGAATGGTCTTGACCTTGTCCAAGGCCTCCCGAACTAAATTCGTACCCAATAACCGAGCCTCTCCTGGCTCAAACCATCCAATTGGAGACCGACATCGCCTACCATAAAATGCCTCATAAGGAGCCATCTAAATGCTGGACTGGTAGCTGTTGTTGTAGGCAATCTCCGCTAAAGGCAAAAACTGATCCGACGAACCTCCAAAGCCAATAACATAAGCTCAGAGCATATCCTCTAGGATCTGAATGGTCCTCTTGGACTGACCGTCCGTCTGGGGATGAAAGGCGGTACTCAACTCAACCTGGGTGCCCAACTCTCGTTGAACTGCTCTCCAGAAGCGCGAGGTAAACTGCGTACCCCGGTCCAAACTGATTGATACTAGCACCCCATGAAGGCGAACAATCTCCCGGATGTAGATCTCCGTTAACCTCTCGGATGAATAGGTGGCTGCAACAGGAACCAAATGCGCTGACTTTGTGAGCCTATCAACGATGACACAAACTACATCAAACTTCTTCCGGGTCAACGGAAGTCCAGTAATGAAATCCATGGTAATCCTCCCCCACTTCCACTCGAAAAGCTCGATCCTTTCAAATAATCCACCAAGCCTCTGATGTTCATACTTAACCTGCTGATAGTTCAAACATCGAGCCACATATGCAACTATATCTTTCTTCATTCTATGCCACCAATAATGCTGCCTCAGATCCTAATACATCTTCGTGGCGCCCGGGTGAATAGAATACCGGGAACTATGGGCCTCCTCTAAGATCAACTCTCAAATACCATCAACATTAGGCAGAAATACTTGCCCCTGCAATCTCAAAACACCATCATGATCTAAGGTCACCTTTTTAGCACCTCCACACTGCACCGTGTCTCTCAAGACACACAAATGGGGATCATCAAACTGACAGTCATGGATACGCTCCAATAATGAAGAACGAGCGACCGTGCAAACTAACACTCGGCTAGTCTCGAAAATATCCAACCTCACAAAACGATCGGCCAAAGCCTACACATCCAAAACAAGCGGTCTCTGGCTGACCGGAATAGAAGCAAGATGCCCATGCTGGCTGACTTCCTACTCAAAGCATCGGGCACCTTTTTGGCCTTTCCTGGGTGATACAAGATAGTAACATCATAATCTTTCAACAACTCCAACCACCTTCTCTGCCTCAAATTCAACTCCTTTTTCTTGAACAGATACTGAAGACTCTTGTGATCAGTGTACACCTCGCACGTCACACCATATAGATAATGCCTCCAAATCTTTAAAGCGTGAACAATGGCTGCCAACTCTAGACCATGAACCGGATAATTCTTCTTGTGGATCTTCAACTGCCTCGAAGCATAGGCAATGACTCTGCCATCCTACATCAATATTGCACCAAGCTCAATACGGGAAGCATTACAATAGACTGTATAAGGCCCTAAACCTGTGGTCAAAACCAGTACCGGTGCCGTAGTCAAAGCCGTCTTGAGCTTCTGAAAGCTCGCCTTACACTCGTCTGACCATCTGAACTGGGCACTCTTATGGGTCAATCTGGTCATCGGGGCTGCAATAGATGAAAACCCCTCCACGAACCGACGATAGTAGCCTGCCAACCCTAAGAAACTCCGAATCTCTATAGCTGATGCTGGTCGAGGCCAGTTCTAGACTGCCTCAATCTTCTTCGGGTCCACTTGAATACCTCTGCTGATAGAATGTGACCCAGAAATGCAAACGAACTCAACTAGAACTAACACTTCGAGAACTTAGCATATAACTGACTATCCTTCAGAGTCTGAAGAACCACTCTGAAGTGCTGCTCGTGCTCCTCTTGGCTGCGGGAGTATATCAAAATATCATCAATAAAGACTATCACGAACCAGTCCAAATAAGGCCTACACACTCGGTTCATCATCTCCATAAATGCTGTTGAGGCATTGGTCAACCCAAATGACATGATCAGGAATTCGTAATGCCCATACCGAGTGCGGAATACTGTCTTAGGGACATCGAATGCCCTAATCCTCAATTGATGGTATCCAGATCTCAATTCTATCTTTGAAAACACCTTGACACCCTGAAGCTGGTCGAAAAAATCGTCAATCATTAGTAGTGGATACTTATTCTTTATCGTAACTCTATTCAATTGCCGGTAATCAATGCACATCCTCATCGAACCATCCTTTTTCTTCACAAATAACACTGGCGCACCCCAAGGCGAAACACTGGGTCTGATGAAACCCTTCTCAAGCAAATCCTGCAACTGATCCTTTAACTCTTTCAACTCTAGCAGGGCCATGCGATACGACAGAATAGAAATGGGCTGCGTGCCCCGAGCTAGGTCAATACAAAAGATAATATCCCTGTCGGGCGGTATACCCGGCAGGTCTAAAGGGAAAACCTCAGGGAACACCCGAACAATGGGTACAAAGTCAATAGAAGGGACCTCTGCGCTGGAGTCGCGAACATACGCCAAATAAGCTAAACACCCCTTCTTGACCATGCGTCG
Source organism: Nicotiana glauca (assembly GCA_026770625.1). NCBI lineage: Eukaryota > Viridiplantae > Streptophyta > Magnoliopsida > Solanales > Solanaceae > Nicotiana > Nicotiana glauca. The sequence goes on along the minus strand of MU685032.1, from coordinate 162,769 downwards.
AGCCTTCACATATGATATAACACTGTGAGTGGCGTGACCTGGGGTCCCTCTTTACTCCAAACGGGGCAAATCCGGTAAAGCCAAGGTCACGGTTTTGGCATGGCAATCAAAGATAGCATGATACAGGGACAACCAATCCATCCCTAATATGACATCGAAGTCGACCATGTTTAAGCGCAACAAATCAACACGGGTCTCAAGACCCCAAACACTACCACACAGGAACGATAAACCCGGTCGACCATAATGGAATCACCCACCAGTGTAGACACATAAATAGGAATACTAAATGCATCACTAGACATAACCAGGTGCGATACAGAATAGGATGACACATACGAATACGTAGACCCTGGGTCAAATAGCACTGAAGCATCTCTATTACAGACCAGAATAGTACCTCTAATGATAGCATCTGATGACTCAGTCTCTGGCCTGGCTGGAAGAGCATAACACCGGGGCTGGGCCCCACCTCCCTGAACCTTATCTCTAGGACGACCGACTGCTGGCTGGCCTCTACCTCTGACGGTATGAGCTCCACCTCTATGACCTCTACCTCCATCTCTAGCACCTCTACTACCACCTCTAGCTGGCTGAGCAGGTTGTGGAACCTCTGGTGCTTGAACCATAGCACGAGAACTCTGATGCTGAGAGCTACCATAAACTCGAGGGCAATATCTGACAATGTGCCTCGTGTCGCCAAAAGCGTGGCAAGACCTCAGCTGCTGCGGCTGATCACCCCTCAACCTTAGGCAGGCCCTCCTGATGTAACGATACTCACCACACTCATAACATCCACTGAATGTTGTAGCTGAGGAAACTGAGACTGACCCTGTCGACCTGACTGACCACCTGAAGTGCCATGAGTGACCTGGAGAGCTAACTGAAAGTCCCTAGGAGGATGACCTCTACCATAAGAACCTCTACCTCCAGACGAGGTACCACTGAATTTGCCTGCATGACGGGGCCTCTTATCCAACTCATGGCTACTTCCCTATGGCAGAACTATCTCAACTCTACGGCCTATATTGGCCGCCTCTCGAAAAGTGATCTCACTCTCGGCTTGAGCCACTACCAGCTGACCTGCCACCACTAGTTGAACTACTAGAAGCAAACCCGCTCGAACGACATCCTCTATGGGGCCTACCAATCAGACTAGAGCGTCCTGTAGAATAGGGGTGGCAATGAGCCCCTCTATGACCTAAGCTGGGCCCACCGGGATTGCTGGGACTGGAACATCCTCCTCAAAATCAACCTGAGACTTCGCCACTAGGGCTGCTGCTGGGGACTCAAACTACTGAGTGGTAGATGAAGAAGCGCGCGTTCTCGCCATCTGCGAAGGAACAGAGTAGAAATTCAATCGGTGGTTGAGAAACAGAACTGCACGAAAAGAAAGATAAAATATGAAGTTTTCCTAACTCTGTAGCCTCTGGGGGATAAATATAGACGTCTCCGTACCAATCCCTCGAACTCTACCAAGTTTATCCATGCGTTGTGGGACCTATGCAACCTAGTGCTCTGATACCAACTTGTCACGACCCAGATTTCCCACCTTTGGGAGTTGTGATGGTGCCAACTAGTAGGAGCTAGGCAAGCCAAACTTAATCACTTTTCATTAAGCACCTATTACTTTTTAATAATTAACAACATTAAAATAAAGGCAACGAAATTAAATTCGTGAGCGGAAGTCTTAAATTTCAAATAACTGAATAAAATACGGAATTCCCAACATGAATCTCTACCCAAGAACTGAAGTCACATACTCACGAACATCTAAGAATACTAAATACAATGTTTGAAAGAAACATATCTGTTTTGTCTCGGATGCAATGAGATAACAGTCAAGTATAAAGGATAGGGGAGACGCCGGGCCTAAGGATGCCTTCAAGGCTACCTTGGTGTCTCGCTGGGCTGGAAACCTGCACCCACACTACTGGAGTTGCTGACCAAAACCTGGATCGGTGCAAAAGAGCACAGAGTGTAGCATCAGCACAACCGACCCCATGTGCTGGTAAGTGCCTAGCCTAACCTCGGTGAAGTAGTGATGAGGCTAGGACCAGACTACCAGATAAACCTGTGCAGTTCAAATATATACATACAACGGAAAGAAATACAGGAAGTAACAGTCAATAACAGAAGGGGGGACATGTTGTTGGGAGGCAAGAGTTACAATTAGGAAACCGCGATATAAAGATAGAAGCAGCCAAAGAATTTACAGCGAGTCAAGTAACAAATATTCCAAATAAAACACACTTAAATCAGCAACTGTTGCGGCGTGCAACCCGATCCTCAAATATCATTGTTGCGGCGTGCAACCCGATCCATGAATATCATTTAGCATTGTTGCGGCGTGCAACCCGACCCTCAGATATCATTGTTGCGGCATGTAACCCGGTCCATGAATATCATTGTTGCAGTGTGCAACCCGATCCATATGGATATTATTTATCATTGTTGCAGCGTGCGACCCGATCCATATCATTTATCATTGTTGCGGCGTGCAACCCGATCCATATTATTTATCACTGTTGCGGCGTGCAACCCGATCAACCAATATTATTTATCACTCATCCAAACAACAGCGACAAATACGGGGCAAAAAAAGTAAACAAACAATGGAAGAAAATCCCGGCAAGGGAATACAATAAAGCAGTTAAATCCCCGCAAGGGAACAATATCAATAAACTCAATATCCCAACAAGGGAGAAGATCAACTACCAACCAAAAATCCCGGCAAGGGAATAACCGTTAAATCATCTCTTTCTTCCGTTTCTTACTTTATAATTCACTTTATCATTCGAGCCAATGCTCCAGGGAATCAGATAATCATATTGTCTTTCATATATTCTTTACATTATATATTAATCCTCAATTTAAGCATGGAATTTTCAACAAAATCATGATAATTGTATTTTAAGGACTCGCGGTCATGCTAGACACCAATGTATAGATACTCGTTACCATGCCTATACACCGTACTCGACAATTAGCAAGTAGCAAACAAGACTCAACTCCTATTCCCTCAAGCTAAGGTTAGACCAAATACTTACCTCAACTTCCACGGGCAAATCAATCCACAACAACCGCTTTCCCTCTTGAATTCGGCAACCAACTCAGTCAAATCTATACAATAATATTTCCATAGTATCAACATATTCTAAACAAATCAAACCCAATGCCTAAATATAAATTTCCAAGCTTTCTTACCAAAATTCCAATAATTGACCCCGGGCCCGCTTGGTCAAAACATGAGGTTCTGACCAAATTCATATCACCCATTCCCCTACGAACCTGAATATATTTGTTTTCAAATTCGACCCCAAAACGAGGTCTAAATCGAGAAAATATAAAAATCCCTAACTCTACTCAATTTTCCCAATTTCTAACCTAGATTACATGATTTAAGCTTAGGGATTTGATAAATAATGATGGAAAATGAAGAAAATAAGTTGGAATTTACTAACCCAAGTGGTCTTGAAGAAAGGGGGCTTCAATGGACGTCTAAGTACTTGGAGAAGAAAGGAGTTCGTGTATTTTTTAAGGAATCCCGTAGGTACTGTGTTCTGAAATTTAAAATATAACTAGCAAAATTTACACTTCACGTTCGCGAAAAGGAGGTCACGTTCGCGAAGGATGGGTTGGTCAAAGCATCGCGAACGCGGAAGGTCAAATGCGAATGCGTAGAAGGAAGAGGCTGTGGTATAGGGAGTTGACCTACGTGAACGCGTGGACCAACATGCGAACGCGATGAGGAGAGGCTGGGACCCTACACGAACGCGGTCCAGCCATCGCGAACGCGAAGAAAGAAAGGGGGCTGGGCCCTCGGAGTTTAATAACTCTATGCAAACGTGGAGGAATGAATGCGAATGCGATGAAGGATAAAGCTGAAGCTTCGCGAACACGAAGAAGAAGCTGAGTTCTGCAACACCTGAAGAAAACCTGCACATTTCCTAAGTTCAAAACTACCACAGAACACCTCCGAAACACTCACCAGCCCTCGGATCTCCCAACCAAACACACACCTTAACTCATCAATATCCTACGAACTTGACCGTGCGATCAAATTGCCAAAATAACATCGAAAAAAGGAATCAAGCCTCAAAATCATTAGTTTTTCAAAAAACTTCATAAACTTCCAAATTTAGAGTTTTAAGTCTGAATCAAGTCAAACGACGTCCGATTTCAACTAAATTTTACAGAAAGCGCTTAAACCACATATAAGACCTGTAATGGATGCCAGAACCAAAATAGGGCCCGATACCAACGCGTTCTAATCAATTTCCATTTTTATTTTTCTTAACAATTTTAGAAAAACAATTTCTTTTAAAAATTTATTTCTCGGGCTCGGGACCTCGGATTTTGATTCCGGGCATACTTTCGAGTTGCATATTTTTCTACGGACCCTCTAGGACCGTCAAATCATGGGTCCGGGTCCGTTTACCAAAAATGTTGACCGAACTCAAATTTATTCATTTTAACACCAAAATTTAGTATTTTTCACAGAATTTCACATTTAAGCTTTCCGGCTATGCGTCCGAACTGCGCACGCAAATAGAGGAGACTAAAAATGTGGTTTTCTAAGGCCTCGAAAGTACGAAATGAGGGAGAAAAAAGGTGATGACCCTTTGGGTCGTCACAAAAGGGAAAGAATCTTTTGGACAAGATTTATTAAGCTCTGTGCAGTCTACAAAGACCCGCCACTTACCGTTCTTCTTAGGAACCACGACAGTGTTAGCTAACCAGTCAGGATATTTTACCTCACGAATTGAACCGATTTTGAGCAATTTTTTAACTTCTTCTTGAATCACCTTATTCTTGAAAGTTCCTTGATTTCTTTTCTTTTGCTTGATTGGAGGGTATGAAGGATCTTCATTTAGTTTATCAGTTACAACCTCCGGCAGTATCCATGTTATGTTAGAATGGGTCCAAGCAAAACAATTTGCGTTAGCTTTTAAAAATTCAATTAACTTATGCTTTACCTCCGGGCTGAGATTGGCTCATATATACACTTTCCTCTCAGGCCAGTGTATAAATAAAACCACAGCCTCTAATGGTATCAGGTCTTTTGATGTTGTCGTTCTCCTCTGGCTCGTGAATGGTATCAGGTCTTGAATCCATATCTATTTGCTCTTGTTCAGTTGAGGCTGATGTCGTATCTCTCCCCCCCTGAATTCTGTAAATGCTGTTTATCTCCACCCTTATCAGTTGAATTTGCTACAGAATTGATGTTTATAGAAGTTTGTTAATCGCCTTTGATTTGACATATACCCCAAGGTGATGGAAATTTAATAACTTGATGTAATGTTGATGGAACAACATCCATGTCGTGGATCCATGGCCTCCCCAAAATCATGTTATAAGCCATTTCCATATCTACGACTTGAAATTTGGTATCTTTCACAATGCCTTCCGCGAATGTAGTAAAGATTTCTTCTCCTTTTGTTATGACACTAGAGTTGTCAAATCCCGTCAAAGTATGCACTTTTGGGATTAATGAATCCTTAGCTTGTATTTCGCGCAATACTCGCATCAAAATAATATTCACAGAACTGACTGGATCAATCAAAACCCGTTTCACGCTAGTGTTATATACAAGTAAAGATATTACCAATGCGTCATTATTTGGAGCTAGGAGACCCTTAGCATTCGCATCATTGAATGTAATATTCTCTTCTACTAGCACCTGTCGCAACCGCTTTCCATGAGTGATTGATATCTTGGAGGTTTTATTAGCTGCAGTATATGAAATACCATTGATATCTTCTCCCCTACTTATAACATTGATGGTTCTTTTGGGCGAGGGAAATTTCAGAGGCTCCTGTCTATTCTTCATATACGCTTGTTTACCTTTCTCACTAAATAGCTCAGTGAGATACCCTTGCTTTAATAAATGATCAACCTCACCTTGCAAAAATCTGCAATTTGTGGTTTTATGCCCGTGGTCGTTGTGAAACTCACAGCAATGATCAGGGTTACACCGATTTGGATTTGAACTCATCTCTTTTGGCCATCGGACCTTATCTCCCATGCTTCTCAAAACAGCTACGAGCTCGGAGGTACTGACGTTGAAATTATAACCACCAAATCTTGCCTTTAAACTTCTGTCATCATCTTGTTACTCATGATTGTTTCGCTCGTTCCTAAATCTTGATGAGGAACTTGACTCATTATTTCTAGATTTGTGATCATATCTTTGATTATCTGGCCTTGACCGTGAGTCTTTTCCCGCAGGTCCCATGTAAGGCTCATATCTATTTTTACCAGACCTCCTTTCATTTTCTGCACATCTCGAACTTACCTTTTGCTCTCTTTGGAATCGTGGAACTGTGTCCTCTTCAATCCGCAAATTCGTGATGTACCTGTTATAAACATCATTCCACGTTGTAGAAGGGAATTCTCGAAGGCTTTCCTTGAGTCTCCTCGTGGCCTCCAAGCTTCTTTCATTTAAATTACTTGTGAAGGCTATAGCTTCCCAGTTGTCAGGTACACACAGTAAAGTCATTCTTTCACATTGATATCTATCCACGAAATCTCGAAGTAGTTCTAAATCTCCTTGCTTGATTTTGAAGATATCCTCCATTCTTTTATCTACCTTTTGAGCTCCCAAATGTGCTTTGATGAAAGAATCTGCAAGCTCAGCAAAAGTGTTTATAGAATTTTCGGGTAAGAGAGAATTCCAAGATAGCGCACTTTTGGTGAGTGTTTTACCAAATTTTTTGACTAATACTGATTCGATCTCCTGTTTGGTCAAATCATTGCCCTTCACGCCAGTTGTGAATGCTGTCACGTGGTCTCGTGGATCTGTTGTTCCATCATACTTTGGGATATCAAGCATCTTAAACTTCTTTTGAATTTGAAGGGGAACAACACTTGGCTTCCAAGGTTGTTGTGAATATTTATCCATATCCACTCCATTGATTACAGGCCGAACTCTGGGTATTTGCTCTATGCGGTCATTTTACTCCTTGAGCTGTCTCTGCAGGGTTAATACTAAATTTTGCAAATGAGAATTAGCTGAATTACCTAGTTCTCCCTCCTGTGATTTAGTGGGGGTTCCTCCATTTCCTGAATTAACAAGCCTAGAACGAGGATTCTCCAATGTGTTGTTATTGGGTGTAGGTGTAGGTGGTGCGGCAGGTAACTGACTAACCAGAGCCTGAACAACTTTGTTGACATGTGCAGCAATTGCTTTTTGTAAAGCCTCATCTACCCCTTCCAAATTGTCAGATTGTTCGTGACCACCGACATGAGATTCAGGAGTGCCTTCACGAGATTGCCGTGGTTAACCACGTGGTGAAGGGACCAGGAGAACGTTTTGTAAATCTCCCTGAACTAGTTGGTTTTGATTTACCTGATTTCCTTAAGTGTTATCATTGTTGTTTGCCATAGTCGATGGAAATAGATTATTAGATTCCCGGTAATGGAACTAATTTGTTTAACCAAAAAATAGATTTCTTGGGAATTTAGAAGAATCGAATTACTGATAATCGAAAAAATGAATTTAAATAAAGAGACTTGGAAATGATATCAACAGAAAGCAAGAAAATTTGGATATATTGCAGTCATCCCTTCTTTCACAACTGATTACATATTCCTCCTTTTATAGGTACCTTTGAGAATCTCTAGTAACGTACGTTATGCCTAAGCCATAATGAGGCTATTATGAGTATTTAATGATATTAAATACTGCATTACATAATCATTGTATTGAATGCATATATTCCTTAACGGCTTTAGTGTTTAATGCCGTACTTCCCTCTTTTTCTTTAACCGGATTCATTCTTCTCATCGCTCGTGTGTAATTAGGTTTGAATAGGAACGGGGACGGGGCGTTGAATCTCTCGTCCCCTGCTTCTTCCTTCCTGTAGCTGTTGACAACCCTTGAACTGTGGCTGATCATAATTTATTAACCATTCCACGTGTCATGCCATGTCAATATGTATATAAATACTATTTTTCCCCAATACAAAGGTGTATTAGTATCAACATGTATGTTATTTTTGAAGGTTCATTTCTCTCCTAAATTGAGGGTATTAGTACGTGGTTGATATTAATAACTTAAAAGTCGATTTGGCCAGTGGCGAAGCCAAAATATTCAATAAGAGAGCTCAAATTCTGAACACCATTTGTTAGTGGGCTATGCAAGGGTATTCAAAATCTATTTTTAATCAATAACAAATAATATTTTATCTTATACGTAGAATAATTTTTCGGCTAAGGATCATCCTTGGACCAATATAGCTTCGCCCACGGATGATTTGACATTATTTGCCGTATCACCTAAATACACTTTTGTATACAGTATACTTGATGCGTAATCTTGTTTTGAGAATTAATGTTTATAGTTTGTGGAGTAACACTTGGCTAGAGAGAATTAATGTTTATAGTTTGTGGAGTAACACTTGGCTAGAGAGAATATGTTGTCAACTGTTATATCTGTGTACTCTAATATGACAGTGCTACACATCAATCATTTTATATACATGCCCGCTGTAATATGTAAGTTTATGTGATTCCAACTTTATGATTTTCCATGATCTTAACTTCTTTGCTGCAACGCATCCAAAATTAACAACAACTTGAAAATTTTAAATGTTGAACCCGTGCGAGGAGCAATGGCCATACCCATCCAATATATAAAATAAACCTGTATTGGAAAAAATTGAGTTTACATATTAAAGAGGTATGAAGATGACGTGTCGAGACACATAGACTGGTCAAAGAATTATAGCTGGCAAGGAGGCACGAGTTACAATAGATATGAGCATAAAGCAACGGAAGAGGCACGAGCGGTCATTCAAAAAGAAGTTAACGCCCGTACCTGTTCAAGTCATTTAAGCTCAAGAATCAAAGGAAATGAATTTGACAATGCATGAGAATCCAGATACAGTATTTAACGTGCATTAAATACCAAAAATATTAGAGAATCTGTCTTAAATATAATGATTATGTAACATAGTATTCAATGACTTTAATTGCTCATAACAACAAGAGCAAAATGCATATATTCAAAATAACTATAAAAGGGAGATAACTGATCAAATGTAGACATACGAAACACTATCTGAATATACTTTGATTTACTTATTTCTCTTGATTATACTCTTACTATCCGAATTGCATTCTTTTATTCATTCTTGCGATTATCAGTAACCAGTGTTCTTCTAAATTATAGCTTTAGTTAAAATTCTATTTTTTGGTTAAACAAATTAGTTCCGTTGCCGGGAATCTTATAATCCATTTTATTTTAGCTTAACTTTCATTGTTGCATCAACCATGTCGAACAACAATAACAACATTTAAGGAAACCAAGAAAACCAAACAAACCCACAACTTTAGAGAGATTCACAACACAATAATGTACTGATTCCTTCTCCACGAGGCTCTCCATGTCGGTCTCATGAAGGCACTCCTGATGGATCTCATACAGATAGACAGGCTCAATTCGAAAATGTTGAAGCTATGAATGAGTCTTTGCAAAAAGTTATTGCCTCACAAGTCAATAAAGCTTTTCAGGCTTTTGTTAGCCACTTACGTGCTGCACCACCCACACCTACTCCAAATCACAACACTCTGGAGAACCCTCGTTCCGGACTTGTTAATTCAGAGTAGTGGTAGAACCCCCAGCGAATCACAGGAGAGAGAACCTGGTAACTTAGTTAATTTTGATTTACAAAATTTAGTACTAACATTGCAGAAACAGCTCAAGGAGCAAAGTGATCACATAGAGCAAATACCCGGGTGCCACCCGTGATCAAATGGGTAGATATGGATAAATATTCATAACAACCTTGGAAGCTAAGTGCTGCTCTCCTTCCAATTCCAAATAAATTCAAAATGTCCGATATACCAAAACACGATGGAACAACAGACCCACAAGACCACGTGACTACATTCACAACAAGCGTAAAATGCAACGATTTGACTAAGCAGGAGACAGAATCAGTATTAGTCAAAAAATTTGGTAAAAAACTCACTAAGGGTGCAGTAACATGGTATTCTCTTTTACCCAAAATTTTTATAAATTCTTTTGCTGAGCTTGCAGATTCTTTCATGAAAGCACACTCGAGAGCTCAAAAAGTCGAAAAAAGAATGGAAGATATTTTCAAGATCACACAAGGGGACTCAGAATTGCTTAGGGAATTCGTGGACCGATTCCATCGTGAAAGAATGACATTGCCACGTATACTTGATAACTGGGCAGCTATAGCTTTCACAAGCAATTTGAATGAAAAGAGCTCAGAAGCTACGAGGCGAATCAAGGAAAGCCGTCGTAAATTCCCAACTACAACGTGGTATGACGTTTACAATAGATATAGCAAAAAGTTGAGGATTTAAGAAGATATTATTTCACGACATCAAAAAGAAAAAAAAGTAAGTTCGGGATGGGTGAAAAATGAAAAAAGGTCTGGTAAAAACAAGTACGAGCCATACGTGGGACTTGTGGGAAGAGACTCACGGTCAAAACAGGACAATCAGAGGTAGAATCACAGATCAAAGAATAGAGAGTCAGGCTCGTCATCAAGATTTGGGAATGATCGAAGCACACGTGATAGAAGTCTAAAGGCAAGGTTTGGAGGTTATAATTTCATCGTGAGCACTTATGAACTCGTGGCTATTTTAAGAAGTACGGGAGATAAGGTACGATGGCCGAAGGAGATGAGATCAAATCCGAAAAGATAAAACCCTGATCATTGGTGCGACTTTCATAATGATCACGGGCATAAAACGACAGATTGCAGGTTTTTGCAGGGCAAAGTTGATCATTTGTTAAAACAGGGGTATCTCACCGAGTTATCCAGTGAGAAAGGTGAACAAGCATACATGAAAAACAAGCAAGAACCCCCAAACCACCTTCTCCCAAAAGAACCGTTAATGTTATCAGCGGAAGACAAGAAATCAATGGTGTGATGTATATAGCAGCCAATAAGGTTTCCAAAGTAATAATTACCCATAGGAAGCGGCTGTGGCATGTTTTAGAGGAAGAAAATATTACGTTCGATGATGTGGATGCCGAGGGTCTATTAACTCCACATAACGACGCTCTAGTAATATCTTTACTTGTACATGACACTAACATGAAACGAGTTTTAATTGATTCAGTTAGTTCCGTGAACATTATTTTGATACGAGTACTACGCGAGATGCAAGCAGAAGATAGATTGGTATCAAAAGCACATACTTTGTCAGAATTTGACAATTCTAGTATTGTAACGAAAGGGGAAGTGATGCTTACTACATTCGCAGAAGACGTTGTCAAAGACATAAAATTTTAGGTAGTGGAGATGGAAATGGCTTACAACATAATTCTCGGGAGGCCATGGATCCATGATATGGATGTTGTTCCATCAACCTTGCTTCAAGTCATTAAATTTCTAGTGCCATGGGGAATATGTCAAATCAGGGGAGACCAACAGACATCCAAGAGCATCAACTCCGTGGCAGATTTAAGTGCGAGGGGTGAAGAAAAATAGCAATTACAGAATCCAGTTGAGGACAACATAATGTCAACCTCAACTGAACAAGGGAAAATAGATGTGGATTTAAGGCCTGATTCCGTTCAAGAACCAGAAGAAAATAAAAACATCAAAACAACGATAGAAGAGCTGGAGGCTGTAGTTTTGTTTATACACTGGCCAGAAAGAAAAGTGCATAGAGGAGCCAATCTCAGCCCAGATGTGAAATGCAAGTTGATTGAATTTTTAAAAGCTAACGCAAATTGTTTTGCTTGGTCCCATTCTGATATGACAGGTATACCATCGGAGGTAATGACTCACAAGTTAAATGAGGACCCATCTCATCCACCTATCAAACAAAAGAAAAGAAAGCCTGAAACTTTCAAAAATCAGGTGATTCAGGATGAGGTGCAAAAATTGTTAAAAAATGGGTCTATATGCGAGGTAAAGTATCCTGATTGGCTGGCCAACACTATTGTTGTACCTAAAAAAAATGGTAAATGGTGAGTGTGTGTAGACTATACAGATCTTAATAAAGCTTGTCCTAAAGACTCTTTTCCATAACCTCATATAGATCAACTAATTGATGCTACTGCAGGGCATGAGTTTTAATGTTTTTTAGATGCATACTCAAGTTATAATCAAATCAAGATGGATCCCGCAGATGAAGAAAAAACTTCATTTATAACAGACAGGGGGACTTACTGTTATAAAGGAATGTCATTTGGACTCAAAAATGCAGGTGCAGCATATTAAAGACTAGAAACCAAAATGTTCCAAGAGCATTTGAGAAAAACTATGGAGATCTATATTGATGATATGCTCGTTAGAACTCAGCATTCAGGAGATCATATATCGCATCTGTCTGAAACGTTTAAAATTTTGCGGAAATTTAATATGAAGTTAAATCCCGAAAAATGTGCATTTGGTGTTGCATCAGGTAAGTTCTTAGGTTTTCTTGTTTCTAACCATGGTATTGAAGTAAATCCTGCACAAATTAAGGCCATTGAAAAAATCCCTGATATATTTTTGAGTAAGAAAGAAGTTCAAAGATTGACAGAGAGGATTGTAGCATTGGGGAGATTTATCTCTAAATCATCAAAAAAGTACTATAAATTCTTTTCAGCTCTTAAAAATCAAGATCATTTTGAATGGAATGAAGAATGCCAACTAGCACTCAGAAGTTTGAAAATGTACTTATCAAATCCACCATTGCTTGCAAAACCAAAGGCCGGGGAAAGATTGCTTATTTACCTTGCTGTTTCAGAAGTAGCGGTAAGCGGTGTTCTAGTCAGAGAAGACCAAGGTAAACAATCGCTAATTTATTATATTAGTAAATCTTTGTTAGATGCGGAGACACGGTATCCTCAATTAGAAAAGCTTGCACTTGCATTGATCATGGCATCTAGGAAATTAAGACCTTACTTTCAGTGTCATCCTATTGCTGTAGTAATTGCTTATCCCTTACGTAATATATTACATAATCATGAGATATCAGGTAGGTTGGCTAAGTGGGCTATAAAATTAAGTGAGTATAAATCACGTGTCAACCTAGAACTGTTATAAAATCTCAAGTGTTAGCTAATTTTGTGGCTGATTTTAGCCAGGGGATGCAATTAGAAGCAGAAAAAGAATTACAAGTGTTCAATGGAGCTAACCTAGGAACTTGGACTTTATTCACCGACGGTTCATCTAACGTGAAGGGTGCAGGTTTAGGGATTGTTTTGGTACCACCTACGGGTGAAACCATTCCACAAGCTATCAAATGTCATTCTATAACTAATAATGAGGCAGAGTATGGGGCTGTGATTGCAGGTTTGGAACTTGCATGAGAACTTGGCATAAATCAGATTATAATCAAAAGCGATTCACAACTCGTGGTTAATCAAATGTTGGGGACTTATACAGCCAGAGAGGCAAGGATGCAACAGTATTTAGAAAAGGTACATGAATTGATAAAGCAATTTCAAACGTGGAAAGCCACACAAATATCAAGGGATAAAAATGTTAAAGCAGACGCCTTAGCTAATCTCGCATCTGCGGCTGGCGTGGCAAGTGATGCAAATGCCTCAGTTATTCATTTATTTCATTCATTTCTCGATCCCGACAAGAATGAGGTAAATTTTAATAATTTAACTTGGGATTGGAGGAACGAGATTGTTGCTTTTTTGAAGTATGGAACCGTCCCTGATGATAAGAAAAAAGCTCATGCGCTTTGGGAAAAGGCTGCTCAATACTGCTTAAATCAAGGCAACCTATATCGTAAAATGTTCGGTGGTCCCTTAGCCAGATGCCTCGGACCTTCTCAAACGGAGTACGTAATGAGGGACATACACGAGGGGCATTGTGGGAATCACGTTGGAGGAAGAGCATTGGTAAAAACCCTAATTAGGGCAGGGTATTATTGGCCTAAAATAGGGAAGAAAGTTTCATAGCTAAATGCGATAGATGTCAGAGGTACGGTAACAATATGCATAGACCTGCAAAATTATTACATCCAATCATCGCACCGTGGCCATTTATGAAATGGGGAATGGATATCGTGGGTCCATTACCACAAGGAAAAGGACAGGTAAATTTTTTGCTCGTGCTTAATAATTATTTTACTAAATGAGTAGAGGAAGGAGCATTCAAGCAGATGCGAGAAAAGGAATTTAAAGATTTCAGTTAGCGGAATATCATATGCAAATTCGGTGTACCAAAAGAGATCGTGTGTGATAATGATCCTTAGTTTATAGGGCTCAAATCACGGAATTTTTTCAAAGTTGGCAGATTAAAAGGATTACGTCTACACTTTATCATCCGGTGGGTAATGGGCAAGCAGAATCAACAAATAAAGTTATTATTAATATTTTAAAGAAGTGTTTAGAAGAGTCAAAAGGAAATTGGCCAGAAGTGCTACCTGGTGTTTTATGGGCATATCGCACAACAACAAAAACAAGTACGGAAGAAACACCATTTTCATTAGTTTATGGAGCAGAAGCTTTAATTATAGTTGAGATAGAAGAGCCGAGTACAAGGTTCACACATGCAATAGAAGAGTCTAATGACAAAGAAATGCGTGTAAACCTCGATTTACTTGAAGGAAGAAGGGAAGTTGCATTAGTAAGAATGGCAGCACAACAGCAAGTCATAGAACGGTACTACAATCGGAAAGCATGCCTCAGATTCTTCAAAATTGGGGACTTTGTGCTCAAAAAGGTTTTTCAATCTACAAAGACAACTAATACGGGAAAATTAAGTCCAACATGGGAAGGACCCTATAGGATCTGTGATATTGCAGGCAAAAGAGCATATAAGTTGGAAACAATGGATGGCAAGGTACTACCTTCGTATTGGAACACTGTTCACCTGAAGAGATACTATTTCTAAGAAATACCTACGATCAGGTAACCCATTTTAATGTTTATTTTTGAATTGTTAAAATTTTACTAACAATTTTAGATGATTGAAAAAAAGCTAGCCCGTACTAAATGATGAGTCACGACCTGCAAGGCACGTGGAATTAACTAAAATTCCCGGTCTAGGGTTAAAATTATTCTGATAGAAATTCAAAAGGATTAAACAGTCTTCATCTATAATCACACCTACGAGTCCCGTATGTTTTTTCTTTTCCAGGGAAAGGACCAAACGAGAGGAATAACCAAGTGCTCGAGGCTTCATACTTCAATATTCAAATACTTGGGGGACTACATAATACACATAGGCATGTGTATAAAGGCAAAGAAGATTGAGGAAAATCAAACATTAAGCCTGAAAAGTTCACTCAAAGAATAAGACAAGTGCAGAAGTCACGAGCTAAGGCCAAAGAAAACCTTATTATAGTTAGGGTAAAGGCTATGTACTGAAATGGGTTATAAAGAAAAACTCGTGTTTATTATACTGAAACGTGTTATAAAGAAAATCCTCGTGTTTATTATACTGAAACGGGATATAAAGAAAAACCTCGTATTTATTATTTTTTCTTTTTTTAAATCTGTTACAGAAAAATAGTTACGAGAAAGTCATAGATGTAATCCAAATACATGTAAAGTGTTATTCAAAACTAGATAAAGTTAGAATAAAAACATATCAGAAGTTGTTTCAAAGAAGCATGTGTATTCCTATTTCTTTTATCTTATGTTTACACCATTATGAAGTTGAGACGTCTTCTTCATTAAGTGTCGAATATAAAAGGGCTCTCTTTTATAAAATTCATGTTTAATTTAGTTATTCATGTAGTTAACGGAAGCATTTTCTAAAGAATAAAAATGTAGATTATTTTATAAGTTCATAGAAATAAAGGCGAGAATGAATTAAATAGAAGTTCAAGATAATAACGAGAAAACTTCTAAAATATTAAAAAGCTTAAGACTAAGTAAAAACTTAGTCGTAAAGCTGCAAATTGTTTATACAATTGCCCCATGAAAGGTTTTGGGACTTGTGTTTTCCAAAATAAACCCTCAAACGAAACCAAGGGTTTTAAACATAACCTTCCAAAAAGGTACCTGCAAAAAAAAAAAAAAATAGAAGTCAAACAGTTTAAATTTATCACTAGGAATATGAGGGAACTGTAAAAGGTACATCAACGGCAACGGGCTCCGCTTGGGTAGGTACATCAACAGTTGTGGGTTGAGCTTGACTTACAGTAGCAAGCTCGACTGGGCTTGAAAGAGTTGGGCTACCCGTATCAACTTCAACATTCACGAAAGCTTCGGCCATAGGAGAAGGAAAATCTTGAGTTTGCTGAGCTTTCTCAACGGTTTCATTGATCTTAGC
Source organism: Nicotiana glauca (assembly GCA_026770625.1). Taxonomy (NCBI): domain Eukaryota; kingdom Viridiplantae; phylum Streptophyta; class Magnoliopsida; order Solanales; family Solanaceae; genus Nicotiana; species Nicotiana glauca. The sequence goes on along the minus strand of MU685032.1, from coordinate 146,555 downwards.
CAACTCAGACTCTAAGTTGAAATTTTCTTGGCCAATTTCAACTAGGGTATCACGGCGTGAGTTCAGAAATGTCCAACTTACCTCCATAGCATACTTGTCCTCGAGGATCTCGTAATCCCTTTCCCATTCAGCAATCTCATTCTTCAATTTTTTATTTTCAACTACGACAGATGTGTAGGAAGCCTGAAGAGAGGCATGGGAGTTTTCCAAAGCACGAACCTTGTCAGTAGAAACTCGGAGGTCTTCTTGTGCTTGAGTCAAATTCTGCACGAGCTCCCCGGCGTAAGCTTCTATTTTACTCAAGAGAGCCTTTAACTCTCTGTTCTCTTCACTAGCCTTGGATAGCTTCTCTGAGAAGGAAGTCTCAAGACATACTCTGTCTTTATCTGCTTGACTCGAAGAAGCCTTTGCAATCCCTAATTCCGAAGTCAAGGCTCGCACCTGTTGCTCCAAGTTACTCTTGCTCTCTTCCAAATATTCCATATCAATTTGCAATCTTTTGTACTGCTCCTTCCAATTGAATGCCTATTGCTCAGAGTCACGTGCAATCTGCTCTAAAGAGGTAACTCTTTTCATCATCTTTGTACCGATAAGATTGGCCTAAAAAAAGGAGAAATAAGAACCCCGAAGATAGTAAAACCATAAAGTAAAGAAAAAAGAGAGAGAAGACGTATACCTTTAACGTGGCACGCACAATATCATTCATCAACGTCAACAAACTGTGGCTTTGAAGCTTAGCTTTTTCAATTGGGCCAATTAAAGGCTCTAGACATGCATCCAACTGACTAGATTTCCTCAAAAGACTACTCTCAGCAGGAACTTCAATAACTACCCTCCTCATAGCAGCGTTCCTACTGGAAGAGCCAACTTCAGTATGATGAATTATTAGAGAAGGAATTGCCAAAGGAGGGGTAGTAGAAGAAGTGAAGACAGTTTGGGAAGGAACAGGAACGACTGAGGTTGGCAAGGAAAGAGTTATAGACACGGGTGTTGAAAAAGAAGCTAAGGGTGTGGTATCTAAAATGGGCCATAAACGTCCATTACCAAAGCCACTAACAAAAAACTAATCAATGGACTGACGAGTATCTAAGAGAGCAGCATTATCATCAGAGATGGGGATTACCACCGGAGCTTCAGCAGGCTCGGTAAAAGAAATAGGATGGTGGGGGATGTTTCAGCTTCATCATCAGAAATGATGCGTCTTCGAGCTCGAGGCCTTCTCACCAAAAAGCCACCGTCTTCCTCCTCTTCAGAATCTTCTTCTTCCACAATTTTTCTTTTGATGAAGGACCCAAGACTATTTCTTGAGCCCTCTCTCAAGAGATACGGGAAGCCACAACCGGCTCAACAGTAACTCCCCGAATAGCAAATCCCGATAAAAAGAGGGGTTGAAATCAGTGTAAAAAAAACACTATAGAAAAAATGAAATAATATAAAATCTCTTACCATGAGTTTTTACTTTCCAGCCAAATCGATTAGAAAGTGTCTTCCAAGACCTACCATCCATTGGTGCAGTCTTCAGTAATTTGTCTACCTAACCACGAAAATTGGAAACACTCTCCACAACTTCCATGTTTGCTAAAAAAATAAAATTAGAAAAGTAGACAAACTTGAAGAAAATAGGCACGAGAAGGTTAAAAAGACTTACATGCAAAATTCTACTTCTCAGGAAAGGGAACATTATCATCACCCACTAAACTAACAGTGGGGGCAGCAACAAACCTGACGTACTAGCCACGGTCTTTATCATCCTTAGGGCTCACAAAAACTCTCTTGCTTCTGGCTACCAGTGTGAAAACACCATTACGGAAAAGCCTAGGGGAATAGAGGTGAATCAAGTAAGGGAAAGTAAAGGGAACACCGGCTGTGTTGGCCAAGTGCCTCAAACAGGCAACAACCCTCCACACGATTGGGCCAATTAAACCCAAGAAAACATCAAAGAAGCGACAAAACTCAAGAATAACTGGGTCAATAGCTGGTTTAAACCCTAAGTTAAAAGGGTATGTATAGAAAAAAAAATACCCAGTTATGTAAGAGGTAATTCTTTGGTTTGGATTAGGGATAATAATAGGAAAATCACTACTCCAGTGGCAGTCTCTACGAACTATAGGAATCAAAACTTCTGTAATTTGAGTAGGAAATATATTAGCACGATTTAAACCATAGACTTGATTCCTAAGAGATTCTTTGTCAAGATAAAAAGATACTTCCGTAGGAACTATTTCCTCTACTGTGGGTTCATGAAACAGTTCAGAAGGTTCTTTACTTCTCGAAGAAGATCTTTGTGAAAGTTAACCCCTAGTTCTAGAAGAAGGGCCAGAACTAGATGAAGGGGCAGAAGATCCACCACGAACAGACCCTAAAGTACGAAGTCTACCTCCCCTTCTTCTTCTAATGGGGGACTAGGGAAAGAATCGGCTATGGGAACTCTCCTAGGGTTAGGGTTTGATGAAGACATAGTGAAGAAGGATGATATGAAAAAGAAGCAAATGAAGAGTTGGGAAATTGAATATACGATAAACTTTATGCGGTAAAGACAAAGAAGGAAGTTATATTTATATTGATAAGCAACCGTCAAAGGGAAAATTTACAATGATGGAAGGACCATAATAATAATAACTGACACTTCGTAAATAAAGAAGTCGAAAAGAAAGCCTAAAAAAGTGCTGCAAAATTGCAAAACTAATAGGAAGGTGACACGTGTGAAACACATTAAATGAAAGTGACAATTGAAGCATCAATTCTGTCACAGCATTAATGGTGACAAAAATTCCTATTTTAATGAAATTCACTTCACAAATATTCAACTGATGAATAAATGGTAGTGGGGGGACTATCTACATTAGGAAAATTGAGTTTACATATTAAAGAGGTATGAAGATGACGTGTTGAGACACATAGAGTGGTCAAAGAATTATAGCTGGCAAGGAGGCACGAGTTGCAATGGATACGAGCAGAAAGCAACAGAAGAGGCATGAGTGGTCATTAAAAAAGAAGTTAACGCTCGTACCTGTTCAAGTCATTTAAGCTCAAGAATCAAAGGGAATGAATCTGACAATGCATAAGAGTCCAGATATAGTATTTAATGAGCATTAAATACCAAAAATGTTAAAGAATCTGTTTTAAATATAATGATTATGTAATGCAGTATTAAATGAATTTAATTGCTCATAATAACAAGAGCAAAATGCATATCTCCAAAATAATTATAAAAGGGAGAGAACTGATCAAATGTAGATACACGAAACACTATCTGAATATACTTTGGTTTACTTGTTTCTCTTGATTATATTCTTGCTATCCGAATTGCTTTCTTTTATTCATTCTTGCGATTATCAGTAACCCGTGTTCTTCTAAATTATAGCTTTAGTCAAAATTCCATTTTTTGGTTAAACAAAACCCTTAACATAACGTGGTCTAACTCAGTCCCAAAAGTCTTGTGTCACAAATACATGAGCAAGTAGAAGTCTACAAGTATAGTTTGAAATAAATACAAATGTTCGAATAAGATAAACAATAAAGATAGAAAATGGAAGGGGACTTCAAGGTCTGCGAACAGCATCACATCTACCTCAAGTCTCCTAAGCAATGTGATTCGAGCGGCCGCACTGCTAAGCACTGCTGGGACCAATACTAGTATTTGCACAAGAAGTGTAGAAGTGTAGTATGAGTACAACCAACCCAATGTGCTGCATAAGTGTCGAGCCTAACCTCGACAAGGTAATGACGAGGCTATGACAAGACACCTACGTAAATTCATGTATAATTATATATAAAGCAACAAAATAACAAGTAGAATGATAAAATATTAATTGGGAGCGGACATGCGAAAGGGGAAGATATAGTAAATATGACAAGTATGAAATGTAAGGCCCCATGAAAACTTGTACTCAAAACCTAGTAGCTCGTAGTGCCAAGTTCCGAGTATGTGTTAGGAATGAGCTCACCACGGTTCGGACCCTTTGTACTGATCTAGCATTTAAGAATCAAGAATCAAAGTTTTCCAGAAAAATGCTATCATGCGGTCCAGAATGCGGTCGCAAATCAAGTATGCGGACCGCATTTCTGGCGCAAAGTGAGTCAGAATGTTTGTCAAAATGCGGTCCATTATGCGATCACATAACAGGTATGCGGACCGCACTTCTGCCGCAAACCCAAATAGAAATATTCAGAGTTTTGGAGCACTTTTGCGGTCCATTCTACGGACCACACTTCCTCTTTGCGATCGCAAATATGATCGCATACCTGACTCGGGGCTCCAATTTTTCTAACTTTTAAACTCGACCCCTTCTTCAATAAAACACCCCAACCTTTCATTTTAACACATTTTCTGAACAAAACTAGAGAGAGGGAAGAGAGAGTTCTTGAGAGAGAAAGTCTTATCTCCATCAATTTGATTATTCAAAGTCACCCAGGCCGGGAAATTTCAAGTAATTGTCTTCGTCTTTGTTCTTGCAAGTAAAATCCCCAACTCTTTTTCATTGGTTTTCAGATTTAAACAAAAAGGGGGATTCTCATGCATTTATTCTTGAAAAAAAAAGTTGAACCATACATGCATGTTCTTTTATATCTAAAACCTAGTAAGAGGAATTGGGTAGGAGTAAAGATTTGCAAAAAGGAGCGGTTGATCACCTAAATAAGTTTGGATTGTATTTGTGAACTTCAATTCTAAGATATATATGTTAACTTGTGAACTAGATTGACGGTACTAGGATGTTTGGTGATATGAAAGTAGAAGTTAAAAAGGAAAATTCGACTCCAGGTATGTATGGCTAACTTTAACCTTTGTAAAGTCACCCTATTTGGTGTACGAGTAATTGGTATGCAGTTCTTATGTGGACTATTTGTGAATTTTGTTTGCTTCATGGGTGTTAGGGCAAGATAGCCTATTTTATGAATTCTTGTGACTAAATTGCCTTGAACATTATTGGTTAACGTTTCGATATGACGATGTGAATAAATGGCAACAAACCAAGTGTGTGTGAGAATGTGTTTATGTGGTAAGGGCTGTGAAATAAATGATGGAAAGAAGTCGTGATTGATGCAATTGAAACAAATGTGGTAACATCATGTGTGGCTTGTTGTGGGCAATTATCGTCGTGACTTAAATTGTTATTGTTGCTGTGAAATGATATTCAGGATGGCCTGAAGCCACGTGATTGAACTGTGAACTATTGTTGTTGTGTTAAATGTGAATGTCTGGTGGGATCGGGTTGTGCGCTGCAACACGAAGTTATAAGGTGTGGGTTATGGTGATAAGGATGGCCGAGGTAATAAGGGTGTCCGAGGTAATAAGGGTGGAAAAGTGATCATATTCACTATCTAAATGAAAATGTATGAAACTCTTGAGTATGAAATGATGTTGAAAGGGAAAAAGGAGAGATTGTGAAACTTGATGGCTTTGGTTATTCCTTTCATGTGCATTTGATTGCTGATTCTATTACTGCTTGTTATCTATGTATTGACTGATTTTACTTGGGGTAAAGTTTGTTCATACATACCAGTACAATTCAAGTGTACTGATGTCCCTTTTGCCGGGGGGAGCTACATTCTTGTTATGATTGTAGGTAGTTCTATAGCAGGCACTCCAGTCCACCGACAGTAGCACCTCCTCCATCTTTCCGTCAGTTGTATTAGTGAGCCCCTTTCCTCTCGGGGCCCTGTGCTGCTTTTCTTCCCGAAGTCTTATTTTTATATTTGTGTAAGGTATAGCCGGAGCCTTGTTACCGACAAGTACTGTAAAACTCTTTTGTATCCTTAGAGGCTACGTAGATAGGAAATTTGGGTTAGGTACTTATGTATTTTGTATTTGGGTAGTATAACTTGTAGACCACGTAAAGTAAGCATGTATGTTATGTATGTTTTGTAAGAATGTGGTTAATCACAAACGTCTATTTCACTTGAATAATAGGTATTGAAATCACGGGGTAGCATATGGGTTAGGAAAGGCACCCAAGTCCGCTTGACTGGGGCTACCCGGTCGAGCGTCGGTCGAGCCCCTCGATTTTAGGGCGTGACATGTAATCACGAAATAACCAAGTAAATCACTAAGCTGAAAATCAGTTAAATCAATGATATAAAAATGGCATAGCATCACCCTTCGTGCTTTACTCTTGTCCTCACCATGCAATAATATGAATATAATGACACAACATCACCCTTCGTGCTTTTACTCTCATACTCACCATGCAACAATATAATCCAAACAACAAACAATGCGTGGAATGATTTAATGTGATGACCCGACCCGTCGTCTCATAAGAACCGCTATGTTTCCCCCATTTCCTGCTTTGTTATGCTTCATTATCAGTATCTTGTGTGAACGAGTTGAATTGGGTTGATTTTTGGAAGGAAGTGAGACATTTAGTTTCTTTAAGGAAGGTTTGTTTTGGAAAAGTCAACCGGATGTTGACCTATGAGTTAGAGGGCTCGGATGTGGATTCTGACGATTTGATTAGCTTTGGAGAATGATTTGTGACTTAGGAGTGTGATCGGAAGTGATTTTGGATGTCTGGTATAGAATTAGGCTTGAATTGGCAAAGTTAGTATTTTGGCGAATTCCGATTGATAGTTGAGATTTTGATCCGAGGGTCGGAATGGAATTCCGAGAGTTGATGTAGCTTCGTTAGGTTATTCGGAGGTGATTTGGTTGGATTTTTGATCAAATGCGTGTTTCGAAAGTTTTAGAAGAACTTAGGCATGAATCCGATATAAATTTGGTGTTTTGATGTTAGTTTTGGTGTTTTGAGAGTGCAACTAAGTTTGATTGATCATATGTGACGTATTAGTATGTTTGTATGCGGTCCCAAGGAGCTCGGGTGAGTTTCGGATAGGTTTGGGCTGCGTGGTGCTCGTTTTTCTTATGCTTCGACGTTGTTTCTTCAAGCATAAATGATATCATATTGAACAAATGAGCTCTGATTACTATTTTTAATAAAGCATTATATCTGTATCATAATTTTGGACCCGTAGCAAAAAGAATCATCGAATTTGGACATCATATGAGGATTTTATGTCCATTTTAACAAGGTTGCCTAGATTTTCAGGTTAATAACGAAATTGCCCCTGACAACGTATTAAAAACCTGCACTATTTGCAAATCTTAAAACCTACATATCTCCTTCATCATAAGGTCAAATTGAGTGATTAAAAAGCCTAAATTCATTAGGAATTCACAAGGAATTTATTGGGAGAAGTAAAACGCATGAACAATATACCTATAATGAGTAGGTTGAGTTTTCTTTCAATTTTTGAACGGGAAGAAGCTTCTGAGGTGATTTTAAGAGAGAAAATCAGTGGGTATCACAAAGGTAAGTGATTTGATTATTAAAACTTATTTATTGGTGATTATAGACCATAATCACAGTCTTTAATTCATGAAAAACAGTAGAAAAATAGGATTTTTGGGCCTGAGATTATGAGACCTTTAGGGGTCGATTTGAGTGGTCAAACGGACTTCGATTTTACTGTTCTTTATATGTACGGAATCGGGAGAAGATGAAGAACACTTTTCTGTAAAAATTTCCTAGTTTCGAGAAGCGGACCTAGGAATCAGGTTTTGCCAAATTTCGGAATTTTGATGGTTTTCGATTATTTTTGATTGGGTATTGTTCCTATAGCATAATATGAAGTATTTGTTGTGGTTTTGGTCAAATTCGACGCACGAGGAGGTCGATTTAAGAGGCAAGGGCATAGCAAGCTAGGATTTTGGCCGTCTTGAAGTTAGTAATGGATGTAAATGTTGTGTTGAGGGTTTAAAATCCCGAATTTGCACATCGTAGTGCTATATTGAGGTGACTTTCACGCCGGATAACGGGCGTGGGGTAGAGCACCGTTGGGGATTGTGACTTGGTCCGTCCCGCATAATAATATTACTACCTAATTGATTGAAGCTTAGTAGATATCCTTATAAGAATGGATTAAGAACCATAATTGGGCTTCGGGCCAATTGCTTGAATCCTTTAGAGATTGTTTTACTGGTTTCTTACCATGTGTACAGATAATTGAACTCAGTCCTAGTATTTAATAATCCGTTGTAAACTCAGCCACTTTTTCTCAAACTTTAGAACTTAAATAATATTTCTAATGGAGTTTGTGCTGAATATTTTATATGCTATTGTACCTGAGGGGCTTACGTGATTCTGGACTGAGTATGGGATCGGGTTGCGCACCGCAGTAGTATTATATTAATATTGATAGGAGGCTTAGAGCCTAATGGATGCCATGAGATGGCTTGATATTGCGCTTGGGCCGTAAGGGGCCCCTCCCGGAGTCTGCACACCCCCAGTGAGTGTCATCGACAATAAATAAATGGAGCGGACTGCACGCCGTAGCGGGTACTAGAGAGTACCATATTATGTGTTGCATTTCGTATTTGATTGTCATTTATCTACTTTTCTACTGCAGCATTATTAATTTCATTAGTTATTTAAATTGATATTACTTGGTAAACTGCTGTGCTTATAGCTTATTTTGTGCCTATTTAGGGTTTCTTACTCTCGACTTTTATTTATGTTTATTACTCTCTGGGTTGGAAGTACTCACTTTACTCCATGCACCTTGTGTGCAGATTCAAGTGCACCCACTGAGGCTGAGTGAGACTTTTCTCTGTTGAGCATCATATCTGGGAGCATTAAGGTAGCTGCATGACGTCTGTAGTCCTGATCATCCCATCTATCCTATTTATTTTATTCCCCATTTCTTCAGAACATTATGTAGTAGGTTGACACTCGTATATTAGAGGCTCAGACTTGTGACACCGGATTATTCGGGTTGTGCAGTAGTGTTTTATTTGAGATTTCTTATATTTTCCTCTATTTCAGATTTTCATTTTTAAGCTTAGTAAATTATTAGTGTTAAATTAAATCATGAACTGCGGTTAATTGGTTAAGGATGTTGAAATAATCGGGCTTACCTAGTAATGTGTTGGGCGCCATCACGACCGGGGCTGGGGTCGTGACAAGTTGGTATCAGAGCCTAGGTTACTCGGTCTTGCGAGTCATGAGTCGGTTTAGTAGAGTCTCATGGATCGGTACGGAGACGTCTGTACTTATCCTCGAGAGGCTGTAGAACCTTTAGGAAAACTTCACATTCTTGAATTCTTATCGTGCGTCCTTGATTCAGCTTGAAAAGAAACACTTGAAATTCCTTCCACGTGTTCGTACGCGCGCATGAGCGCTCAATATCAGATGTGCCTTGATAGCTTATGATTCCCCAATCGAGGGGTGAGATATAATCTCTGTGAGTTTATGTTGGGCCAGTCTGGAGGATTTGAGGTCAGATTTTTTTCCTATGGCTTGAGTACCGAGGTGCTGATTATGTGAGCAAGTGTTTTAAACTTATATGTTTTGCATTTCCCCTATTAGTGGGAGTGACGGCTGGTTAGCTATGTGGTGAGTATGTTAGTGCTGCAAGATGCATCTATGTGACTTGGAGGTGATGAGGAAGGTCTACTGGATGATAGAAGAACTATTAGGTGTTTGAATTCCATTGTGATTCAAGGTATAGCCCGAGTCATGGACGCGCGAAGAATCTTTTCATGTTTCCAATTAAGAGTGAAGTAAAAATTTTATATTGCGGTATGAGTTCAGACTCAGGAAGACTAAGCGACTGCGTACAGTTTAGGATGGTAGAAGGTATACAGAAATGGTAGTTGGAGGCAAAGTAGGTGGGTCATCTCCTCCGGAGTGTTCTAAAGTTGTGTGATCCTTATATTATCTATTAGAAGATCTCATTTACAAGTGAAGAAAATGTGTTGACATCTAAATTGGATCGCCTAGAGAGTGAGCTTAACTGTTGTGTGAGTGAATGCGAGATTTGCAGAAGAGTAAAAAAAAAAATTTCTAGATGATTTATGTTTCCACAAGCTTATGAAGGATTGAGTTTAATTTTACAATGGTATTAAGGCAAGAATGGAGTATATGCATTATGAGTTGTTGGGAGTGTTTCGATCTATGGCTCCGAGCCAAGTTGGGGAGTTTGCTATTGATTAGCTAATTGTACGGTTATGTGCTATGTTGGTTCTGGTTTAAGGCATGCTGGCAAATCAGTTCTGGTTGCGGAAATTGAGCCGAGGATGGCACGAGTGAAGCAAAATTTTGATAAAGGTTATATGGTGCTTCATAGATGTGTGAGAATCACAGGATGTCTTAAGCTGTTGTTGGTAAAGAATGCTCGGTGCATGAAGCAGGAAGATGTTTGTTTGTATTGGGATGAGGTCATATCTTGCGATGTCATAGTGCTAATGAGGCACGGGTGGTTATGTTCGTTTGATTAGGTGAATTGCAGTTTGAATAAGAAGTAAATGACTCTCGAGAATGGTTTTAATGTGTTCAAGATTCTACATGTAACTATCAGGTGTCTTAAGGTTGTTTATGTGGTTAGAGACTGTGTTTTCATTGGAAAAGGTCAAGACTTGTGGTATTTTTATGTTAATTATGGGATTCTATGTATCGGTATCTGGAAGGTAAAGGTAACGGATTTAGATTCGCAGGAAGTTCTTCAAAGTAAAGTATTTTGGAATGTGGTGTTTCTGGAATATTTGAGAGAGGATTCAGTGGCTTATGGGTCTTAGACAGTATGGTCTTGTGCTTGGGTCTTATGTAGTGAGCCTGGGTTGAGGAACTGTGGTGCTACAGCAAGGGAGAATATCAAGTTGATGATGAATCAGAAGGGAAATTAGATAGATGGAATAGCTTGATAGTAGACCGAATCGGTATGGTAAGGATATGATTGATTCTTCGTATGTGTTTGAGGTAATGAGCCCTTACAAGTATTTTGCAGCAATGCTCTTGGGTTTTGATGGCTTGCTTAGCTTGGTCGAGTTAGAAAGATTCCGTTCTGGCAGTTTAATTTATGCAAACGGAATTAAGAGAGTTCTTATTGATTTCTACCATGGTTGAAGAGGTACATTTTCTACGAATATGAGAGACATGTAATGTGTAATGATTTTTCTTCTAGGTGGGATCAATGGAAGTTCTTGACTAGTTGAGTGCGTATATGTCTGTGGCTCGGAAGGGAAATAAAATTTTTTCTGCTATCGTTGGATGGTATGGTATATGCGGTATGTTGTGGAGGATCGAGATTTGCGTGTACGAGGTTTCAATTCAGTTCTGAAAAAAGTTCATAAAACTCTTAGGTAACGGGTAGCCTCAGATAATCAAGAAAATGGTGTTGCTAATTGGAAGCGATTTGACGAGAGTATATGTCTCAGAAAAAGGGTAATGTGATTAAACTGATGATACTTCGGTAGTATTGAGGCATTTTCTTGTTGGATCAACTAGTGGTATTCGGGTTTGCTTGGTAGCACAGGAAATTTTAAAGTATCTATCGTGGAGTGATGGGGTATTTCATTTGTGGTATGCGTTAGGACAGCAAAATTGGGATCAGGTATGATGATTCGTGTGCTATATGGAGTTGGATATTGGGAGTTCTCACGTACATGCTATGTCGTGATTGTGGATCGTATGTATTCGGCACCATTTAGCAGCAATTGGGATTTGGAGGCTCGAGTGGATCTTTATTTGCTGGTATGTTAGATTTTGGATGTGATGTTGAAATTCAGACTGGTTGTTTTAGTGTTAGGTGATTCTGAACTATTGCGCTACGGGCTATGCCGGAAATGCCACGGGTTGAGTGGCGAGGTGCATTGGATTATGTTCTTGCAGAGTGGTTTATATTTCAAAGACACAGCGAACGGCGGGGAAAGATTGCTTTTCTTAATTAGGCCTTCGCGATGGATGTCAGGGCAGAGGTTTCTATCATTGGTTCCGTTCCGGTGTTAAGGGACTTCTTGGATGCATTTCTTGTGGCCGGGCATGTCGCCGGGCGAGGTTGTGGATTTCGATATTAATTTGGTGCCGAGCACCATATCGTAAAGCTCCGACATGAGTTATAGTAGTGGAAAGAGTAGCTTCAAGTTTTCTTGGTAATGAGTTCATTGGAAGGCCGATGTGGATACGTGTTTAGCTTGAGTTGTCTTGGTTGGCCCCGAATTGTATAGTTGAGGGATAGGTTGATTCGATCGTTATTGAGATTGTTGGTGATCTGAGGAGAGCTATGAGTTTCTTTTCGGTGTTTCGAGACATTATGATTTGTTGGTTATGGGCACATGTGGTGCGGTTCTATTGGGGATTCATAGTAAAAGTCGAGAGGGAAGAGTAATTGGGCGTTTCTCGGTAAATGGAGTATTGGTTATGACCTATCGAGTTGCATGGCATATGTTATTTGTTTCATCGTGGGTGTAATGAATTGCTTTGGTTCCAGACATCAAATTGTGCGTGGCTGTCGATTTTGAGCATAGTGACTTGAGGTGTTTCATGTGTAACACTGCTTGGATAGGATCGCGCATTGTAGCGAGGCCACGTGGAGATATGACCTTTCGGGGTAGATTCAGGTGTTTTATTTCTATGATGTGAGACGGGGTCTTAGCCTTGTGTTGTGATGGTACTGATGAGTTTGAGGTACAACTCTTTCGTTTGCGTCATTTTTCATGATTTGAGTATGCTCAGACCGTTTCTTATTGGTGCGCGTATTATGCAAGTTGTGGCTTAGGCCTATATTGAGGTGTCATATCACCAGAGTGGTGCGTTGGATTCGAGGTGATCGTTGGGGTCACTAATGAATATGAAGGGATTTGATTTCAGCTTGTTGGAAGGATAATATCGGAGTTTGGCTCGAAATATGTTTTGGTATTAGTCAAAAGGAAAGTGGCTTATGAATGGTTGATCTAAGAAATGGTTACAGTTTATTGCGTGTTTCATTTATTGTTGGCAGTATATGAAAGTGTTGGAATAAGACCTTAGTTGATAGGAGGTTTTCTACTGGTATTCGGGTGTTGTGGACAACTGCTGTGAATAGAAGTTATCGTTTCAAGTGTTTGGTTTATGTAGTATATCATATAATTGCACCTGAGGTTGCAGGTATGGGTTATTACAGCTGGTTCGGGCTTATTCCGAGTATAGATGTAAGGTTCTGATCTTGTGTATGATTTTGGAAAGTGCAATGTGGTTCTATGGTTTATGGACTAGATGGATTGTGAAATTTCAGTTATGTTGTGTTATCATACCTATGCGAGATAGGGTGACGTGGGATCACCCCCGAGTACGTAAGGTCATTCAGTTATTGTTTGGCTTCTAGGACAACTCTGGGTACACTCGAGGATGAGCGTTTGTTTAAGGTGGGGAGGATGTGAGGACCCGACCTGTCGTCTCATGAGAACCGCTCCGTTTCCCCCATTTCCTGATTTGTTATGATTCATTATCAGTGTCTTGTGTGAAAGAGTTAAATTGGGTTGATTTTTGGAAGGAAGTGAGACATTTAGTTTCTTTAAGGAAGGCTTATTTTGGAAAAGTCGACCAGATGTTGACCTATGAGTTAGAGGTCTCGGATGTGGATTCCGAAGATTCGGTTAGCTTCGGGGGATGATTTGTGACTTAGGAGTGTGATCGGAAGTGATTTTGGATGTCCGATGTAGAATTATGCTTGAATTGGCGAAGTTAGTATTTTGGCGAATTCCGTTTGATTGGTGAGATTTTGATCCGAGGGTCGGAATGGAATTCCGAGAGTTGCTGTAGCTTCGTTAGGTTATTCGGAGGTTATTTGGTTGGATTTTTGATCAAATGCGTGTTTCAAAAGTTTTAGAAGAACTTAGGCTTGAATCCGATATAAATTTGGTGTTTTGATGTTAGTTTTGGTGTTTTGATAGTGCAACTAAGTTTGAATGATCATATGTGACGTATTAGTTTGTTCGTATGCGGTCCCAAAGAGCTCGGGTGAGTTTCGGATAGGTTTGGGCTACGTGGTGCTCGTTTTTCTTATGCTTCGACGTTGTTTCTTCAAGCATAAATGATATCATATTGAACAAATGCGCTCTGATTACAGTTTTGAATGAAGCATTAGATCCGTATCGTAATTCTGGACCCGTAACAAAAAGAATCATCGAATTTGGACATCGTATTAGGATTTTATGTCCATTTTGCCAAGGTTGCCCAGATTTCAGGTTAATGACGAAATTGCCCCTAATGGCGTATTAAAAACCTGCACTATTTGCAAATCTTAAAACCTACATATCTCATTCATTATAAGGTCAATTTGAGTGATTCAAAAGCCTAACTTCATTAGCATTTCACAAGGAATCCATTGGGAGCAGTAATAAGCGTGACAAGTATACCTATAATGAGTAGGTTGAGTTTTGGTTCAATTTTTGAACGGGAAGAAGCTTTTGAGGTGATTTTTAAGAGAGAAAATTAGTGGGTACCACAGAGGTAAGTGATTTGATTATTAAAACTCATTTATGGGTGATTATAGACCATAATCACAGTCTTTAATTCATGTAAAATAGTAAAAAAATAGGATTTTGGGGCCTGAGATTATGAGACCTTTAGGGGTCGATTTGAGTGGTCAAACGGACTCCGATTTTAGTGTTCTTTATATGTACGGAATCGGGAGAAGATGAAGAACACTTTTATGTAAAAATTTCTGAGTTTCAAGAAGTGGACCTGGGTCTCGGGTTTTGCCAAATTTGGGAATTTTGATGTTTTTCGATTATTTTCGATTGGGTATTGTTCCTATAGCATAATGTGACGTATTCGCTGTGGTTTTGGTCAGATTCAACGCACGAGGAGGTAGATTTGAGAGGAAAGGGCATAGCGAGTTAGGATTTTGGCCGGCTTAAGGTTAGTAATGGATGTAAATGCTGTGTTGAGGGTTTGAAACCCCGAATTTGCACATCGTAGTGCTATATTGAGGTGACTTGCACGCCGGATAACGGGCGTGGGGTAGAGTACCATTGGGGATTGTTACTTGGTCCGTCTCGCATAATAAAATTACTACCTAATTGATTGAAGCTTTGTAGATATCCTTATAATAATGGATTAATTATCATAATTGGACTTCGGGCCAACTGCTTGAATCCTTCAGGGATTGTTTTACTGGTTTCTTACCATGTATACAGATAATTGAACTCAGTCCTAGTATTTAATACTTTTTTGCAAAATCAGCCACTTTTTCTCAAAATTTGGAACTTAACTAATATTTCTAACGGAGTTTGGGCTGAATATTTTATATGCTATTGTGCCCGAGGGGCTTATGTGATTCTGGACTGAGTATGGGATCGGGTTGCGCGCCGCAGTAGTATTATATTAATATTGATACGAGGCTTAGGGCCTAATGGATGCCACGAGATGGCTTGTTTTTGCGCTTGGCCTGTAAGGGCCCCTCCTGGAGTCTACACACCCCCAGTGAGCGCCATCGACGATAAATAAATAGACCGGGCTGCACGCCGCAGCGGGTACTAGAGAGTACCGTATTATGTGTTGCATTTCGTCTTTGATTATCATTTATCTACTTGTCTATTGCAACATTATTAATTTCATTAGTTATTTAAATTGATATTACTTGGTAAATTGTTGTGCTTATAGCTTATTTTGTGCCTATTTAGGATTTCTTACTCTCGGTCTTTATTTATGTTTACTACTCTCTGGGTTAGAAGTACTCACTTTACTCCCTGCACCTTGTGTGCAGATTCAGGTGCACCCACTGAGGCTGAGTGAGACTTTTCTCTATCAAGCATCATATCCGGGAGCATCAAGGTAGTTGCATGACGTTCGCAGTCCTGATCTTCCCATCTATCCTATTTATTTTATTCCCCATTTCTTCAGAACATTATGTAGTAGGTTGACACTCGTATATTAGAGGCTCAGACTTGTGACCCCGGATCATTCGAGCTGTGTAGTAGTGTTTTATTTGAGATTTCGCATATTTTCCTATATTTCAGATTTTCATTATTAAGACTTAGTAAATTATTTGTGTTAAATTAAATCATGAACTGTGATTAATTGGTTAAGGATGTTGAAATAGTCGGGCTTTCCTAGAAATATGTTGGGCGCCATCACGACCGGTGCTGGGGTCGTGACATTTAACTTCAATTATGGTGCCAATACATCAAACTTCAACTTCCAAACTATTCAACATCTTTAAAATAATAAATAACAATGAAACGATTAATTAAAGAAGTAACAATCTAACCTAAGCATGGATAGCATATTTTATGAAATAATATATTACCAGGAAACAAGTTCCACCTGCATGATTTAACCCAATGACAATGCATAAGTATTTGTCGCCTCACATATACGTAATTCCCACACATTAAATGCGTAGCAAATAGACCAACAAATCCCAATCCCTCAAGTTAAAGTTAACCGCGACACTACCTCACTCCGCAATCAAATAAATCAATTAACCACGGCTTTAGCCTTTTGCACAAGCCTCCAAACCAACCCCATCTCGAAAATATAGTTCAGATAATTCAAAACAAGATTTAGCAACTACCCACAAGTGAAAATGGTTCTATCTTTAATGTTTTTGGAAAAAGTCAACCCCGGGACTGCTTGGTCAAAATCCGCGATTTAGATCAAAACCCGATTGCCCATTCACACTCGAGCGTAGTTATGTGATTTGTTTTGAAATTCGACCTCAATTTGAGGTCTAAATCTCAATTTTACAAAAATCTGCAATTCTACCCAAATCCTTAATTTCTACCATAGAAATCCTAAATTTGCTATTGAAATTTCATGAAACGTAATGGGTAATTGAAAGAAAATGGATTAACGTCACTTACCAATGAAATTGGGAAGAAATGTTCCTTGAAAAATTGCCTCTACAGCGTTTAGGTTGAGAAATGGTGTAAAATAAGCTAAGTTCCGTTTTTCTCCTATTTTACCAAACTGCGGATGTCGCAATTGCGGTGAGTTGTTCGCAATTGCGAACATTGCAAATTCGATACAAATTTTGCAAATGCGAGGCAGGGTTTGCAATCAAAACACCAGAAGTCACAAATGCAACATTTAGCTTGCAATTGCAAACAATCCACCTTCGCAAATGCGGCAAGATTCTTCGCAAATGTGAAATTTTCCCCTCAGAGCATTAAGTCGCAAGTGGACTCCGTAATCACAAATGTGATATCTGACTATTTGCAAATGCAAACTAATTCCTCACAATTGTAAGATCACCCAGCCCAGGTCCCTGCTCGCAAATGCAATAACTTGATCGCAAAAGCGAGGCTTGCATTTGTGAGCCAGACCTCGCAAATGGGAGATCTGCAGACTACACCAGCAACAGAAGTGTACCAGCTATTCCAACTTCAACCAAACACATTCGAAAAATGTCCAAAACTCACTTGAGCCCCTCGAGCTCCAAATTAAACATGCACACAAGTGTAATAACGTGATACGAACTTGATCGTATGATCAAAACACCAAAACAGTACCTAGAACTATGAATTGGACGTCAAAATGCATGGAATTTTCAAAGAAAATAACTTTCTAATTCACAACCGAGCATCCGAATCCTACCAAATCAACTCCGTATTGCACCAAATTTTTCAGACAAGTCTTAACTAGTAAAATGAACCTATACCAAGTCCTCGTATCGAAATTCGGACCCGGTAGCTGTAAAGTCAACCTATGGTCAAACTTTGGAAATCTTCAAACCTTTAAATTACTAGTTTTCAACTAATCACATCAAATCAAGTTAGGGACATTCGAATTCAATTACGGACATGCGCCCGAGTTCAAAATCACAACACGGATACACCAGAATTCTTAAAATACAAATCCGAGTAAATTTACACAAATGTTGACTGTAGTCAGCTCAAATCATTTTTAAAGTTAAAATTCATATTTTTTTAAATTTTTCACATAAAATTTTTTCATGAAAAACTCGAATAATGCACGCAAATCAAGAATCACTAAACGAAGCTAGTCGAGGTCTCTGAACATGAAGATAAAGGCTAAAACTCATAACAACCTATCGAGTAATCACATTCTCCACCTCTAAAACAAAAATTCGCCCTTGAACGGACATAGAAAGGTACCTAGACTGGTGAAAAGGGGTGGGTATCTACTATGCACTAGCCTGGGGCTCCCACGTAGCTACCTCGATCAGATGACCTCTCCACTGCACTATAAAAGAAGGATAACTGATGAGCGCAAAACACCACTTAAATTATGCTTGTTAATCAAATATAGTATAGTATAATGTCGTATCCATAGGGATTAGAGACAGTATTATTGTAGCTTCTAGCTTGATTGATATCTAAGATGATCAACAATTGAGATTTACGTGATTAATACTAAAATTAACTAAGAATCTAAGGCTATTGACTAATGATAATCGAAGCAAGGAATAAGAAAAGATAGATATCAATGGGATAAGGTAGGGTTTGATAGGATAGGGGCAAGATAATTTCCTGGGATTTAATTCTATTTCAAATTCACTTGATTATTAGTTCAATTGTTAAGTAGAAACTCCACTTTTAATTAAGTCTCAACCTTACAAAATGAACCAATTTAAGCTCTGTGAAGATATGCAAGAATGCGTAGTGAATTGTTCTTTAGGATAAACTCTCTCGATTGTCCTCTTAACTACGTTTAATCAGTTATTCAACTAACCTCTTTCGATTACTAAGAAAAATTACTGAACTCAACCAACAATATAATGCAAAGATATCACAAGTTATGCCTCTCTCGATTACATGAACAAGTGAATATAGATGCAACAATTAAATCATCCAAAACCCTTCAATACAAAAAACTAGAGTTATAATCCATAAAAAAATATCAATTCACCAAATCCATCAAACCATAAAGGGAACTACTCCATAGACGTGGAGTAATTCATCACAAATATAATTAGAAGATAAAAAAACATAGATTCAATCCAAGCTTGGATTTTGAGTGAGGAAGGAATGATGAAATCCTTGTGCTTTTGCTTCTCCAACTCTTAGCCTCCTTAGTTCGGTTATGTGTCAAAACCCTAAAAAATAACACTTTTCCAAGTATTTATACTGTCATACCTCCTTTTTTCTACCCCCGGATCGGTGTATAAGGGAGTTTTTCCAATTTAAGTGATAATTGAAATGAGATTATTATTTAAGAATCAGAGTCGTCACTTGGGATAATTTATGGTGTCCCAAATCACCGGTTTAAAATCCCGAATCGAGGAAGTTGATTCTATTTATGGCCTGCAAACACAGAAATTTATTTAAGGAATTTTGTTCACCCGAAAGAAGGTGTTAGGTATTCCTGAGTTCCGTGGTTCTAGCACGGTTGCTTTGGTCATACTTGGCTTGAATAAATTGTTTGATTACTAATTTTAGAACCTATATGCTTTTGCCTCTTTTAATTAAGAAATTATCTTGAAGTGGGTCACGCGTAAGTGTACCTATTTAATTGGCGAGTCAAAAATCATGTCACGTAAACGTGTCCATAATTAATAATGCTTTATAATAATAAAAAAAAATTGGCCAAAGTTGCGCGAATGCATAATCCGGTTTTATTTTTAGAATCGTAACTATGTCACGCGAATGTGTCCACAATCACAATGATATATTAAATGGGCCTAAAGCAACTACCAGCATTTGTCATTTTTATATCTAGGTTATAAGATTAATACGAGGGCCATGAATGATTAAATTGTGGATGGCACACCTCGGATTATATGAAATAAAATTAATTAGTTGTCCATAGATAACAATTTTATTATTAAGAAGAGTTTGATCGAAATTGCGCGAACGCATACTCCGAATCGATTGTTTAGAAACGTAATCATGTTACACGAACGTATACACAATCATGTTGGTATAAAGACCTTTCTACGAAATTTCATTCTTAATACCTAATCAAAGTATTTGTGAGGGACATAGGTGATTTAATTAGTATGTCACACCTCACTCTAAGAATAACTAGTTCAACTAGGAGATTGTAAGGCTATCGACTAATCTAACTCAAGATTTATTTAACTTGAAATTTAGTCTAAAGCCTTAATTACTGACATGCAGTGGGGTAATTAAATGATCTTTGATTACTTAAAGGAAATTGAAACAGCTGTAGAGCAGCTGATACTCACGAATCATGCATTGGACTGGGCTCGAAGTTGAGCCCATCTCTCATAATGAAAGCCAACTATGCCCAACATTGAGATCGGGCCAAACACAGGTCGAACGAAACACTGGGCTTCCGTTACAAACCAGTCCATTAAGAATAAAATGCAAGGAAAAGAAGAAGGGGTGGGGTGATTGTTCTTGGGCCTGACATTGAGCCCAAACATGGAAAAATAAAATAGAGGCAAGATCTAGAAAACCAAATGTATGTAAATCATTATGCAGCTCCTTTGGGATTTCCAATAGGTTTAACATCAAAATAGAATTATTTGAGGCATTCACCTCTGACCCTCATGACTTCTTGATATCTTACATTAACTTACATGTAGGCTCAGTACTATTTCACAAGACTTTGAGCCATTGAAGAACAATTAACTAGTAAATGAAGATTAAACAAGCCTTGTCTTATGATATAACAAACAGAACCAACCTAAACTATTAAAACCAAATATACATTTAGATTGTAATCCTCCATAAAGCTTCCAGCTCTTCCCACACAGGAGTAATACCAATTTCAGCTTCTAAGTCTCATGGATCTAATCATGTCGAGATTAGATCCACGAAGAGTCATGCTGCACACATGCTGACCCCTGGCTAACACACAAAACTTCAATCATGAAGTAAAATATTAGGCATGAATGATCAATGAAATAGTGTATTTATAAATCAAACCCAACAGACAACAACCAGTGCATTTGAAACAAAAGAAAGCATGTTTTTAAACATAGGAAACAAGAATCAACAAAGATAATACATCTTATTACTCAAGTGACACTTCTAACATTCATGTGAAGTCTGGATTACAAAGATTTTGGCATAAAGCCATGGAGTGTACCTTGGTGCCTGAAATTTTGCTCCAAAATACCAAAAGAAAATAGATACTTCAGCAGTAGAGAAAAAAACAGCGGTAGCAAATAAACAGCTTTAGTATCATGTCAAAAAAGCTCAAAAAAAACCAAGAAATACCAAGCGGGATTGTTCAATTTTTCTTTTTAACTAGGAAAAAAGAAAAGAAGAAGCCTACTATTTGAGATTTGTGAGATATTCTTAGGGGTCTATTTTCCGTGTCTAGAGAGAGAAGAGAGGGCCCTATTTATCCCCAAAATCTGTTGTGTGCCTTCCAAGTTAAGGAAATAGGATTTTTCCAAAATACCCCTAACAGGGCACCTTTTCTAACAGCAATTAGACAGCTGACCAATTCTAATTGGCTTCAGCAGCTTGTACTGACAGAATACCACCAGTTATCCATGCCATAGAACTTTCTAGATACCTTATCCCATTACTATACTCCAAAATTACCCCCCTTAAGTTCTTAGTTGTTCATTTAACACCCTAAAAGTCTTAGACATTTACAAGCCATGATAAACAATTCTCTAACAGAAACCATAGGCAAACAGAATCAAATGGCATCAATTTTTAGAACCTAAATAGGTTTAACATGAAATAAAATCCAAAACGATCCAACATTAGAACAATTTAAACCGACATTAGCAAGAAACAATTAATGAATGACCTATTTTGAGATTCAACCTTTGAAACAATTAGATCAACCATTTAATAGGGAATCAAATTACCCCGAGATACTAACATGCTGATTTCATAAAAAAATTTATTAAACACAAAATAAACCCTAATTGAAAAACTAGAAACCTAATGACCTAATGGAGAACTCAAGAATTAATCCTAAACCAACTGACTATCATTAATGATTAAGTACAAAAGCTAATTAACAAACTTAAAATAAGAACGCTAAATCATGTAACTAAACAGAAACAAAACCCATGAAGAACGAAGCCAGAGAAAGAAGAGGAAAAGAACAGAGGGAAACAAATAAAAACAAGGCAAAAGAGAATTACCCTTACTTGCTTCAAACAGAAACAATTATGAACTTGACTGGCCTCTTCAAAGAACGAAGTGAACCTTTAACTATCATTAATCAACAATCCTTAACAAGAAACTATCGATTAATAATGGTTTGGGGTTCGCTTGACCACATACAGACCAAGAAAGGAGGGGGGGAGGGGAGAACTTAGGGCTTTTCCAGAACCCTTGATTAAAAGTTTAACAAATTTAGGGCTGACTTAAGACGAAACAAAGGTATATTTGGTGAGGGAAGAGTGAGGGATTGCGTGGTGTGAGTTTGGGGTTATTTGGGCGAGTTAGGTTTTTTGGAGATCCTGAGTTTAGATCCAAGATTAGAGAAGTTTGAGGGGGATTTGGGGTAGATTTTGAAAGAGGAGAGTGAGGAGATCCTGTGGTGTTAATTTTGAGGGGATTGGAGTGGTCTGGGGCATCACCGGCAGCGGAGACAGTGGGGATTTTGGTGGCGGCGGTCTCTAGGGTTCTGAGGTTAGAGATGAAGATAGGGACTGAGAGGGGTTTGGACCGGAGGGGGGTGAGGGGTGGGGGGCTTGGTTCATACAGTTTTATACACAGGGTGACCTGAGTTTCAGGCTGTTAGATCATTGAAATCCAACGACAGTGTTGATGAAGCTAAAAACGGGGTCGTTTGGTTGTGACAGGGTAGCTGGACCGAGCTAAATATTGGGCTGGGAAGATGTGGGTGGAAGAATTTGTTTGGGTTTTAACTGAATTGTCCCAATTCGAGGTTTTAAAACAAACTCTTCAATTTCCTCTTCTTTGTTTTCTTATATATATATATATATATATATATATATATATATATATATATATATATATATATATTGATTAAAATCCTAAATTGATCTAATTTGTAAAATTAAACTAATTTTCTATTATAAAAATATGAAAAATCATTTAATCATACATCAAAAGAGAAAAACTACTATTCTAAAATTAAAAGCTAAAAATGTAAAAGTAAACCAATTTTTTTTTATTTTCAATTTTAATAAAGCAACTAATTCACTAATTAACCTTTAAAATGTAAAAATAAAACCTAAATGCAATGCATGGTATTTTTGGCATTTTCATAATTTTAACAAAAAATAAACATGCACAGAAATACAAACAATCCATACAAATTCCCAAAAAACCCTATAAAATTTTTAAAAAATGGGAAAATTGTTTCTTTTATTTTATTTTATGGAAGTGACTCCTATAGGGCACAAATCACGTACTCACTGCTGCCCCTCTTTGCTCGGAAATACGAAGAATTTTAGTGCAAAGATAAAGTGAGCGGATACAAGCGATTTTTGTCCGTTTGAATACTCTGTGGGAAGCATTTTTGAAAGATTTGACCGCACCCTGCTTCCGAGATTGCCTACATATCCTTGGCTATAAAGGAATCAGGTCGGTGCAGTTTAGGAAGTTTTGGTGGCTGAGACTACTAAGAAGCTGTGATTTCACTTTTGCTGCTGCTGCTATTGCTTGCTGACCTCCTTATTACACCAAGACAAAATAAAAGAAACTAGACTAAAGTATGATCTATGAAGTACAAGAATCCTATCTACACATCTTCAAACTTGATCTTGCAGTTTTTGCTGCTCTGTTGATTTGTACTCTCCAGGTGAGCTTCTTTTATTGCGGATTTGAATTGCCTTCTGAGGCGAATTTTCTTATTCTCCAGGTGGGCGTCTGATTGCCAATACTCAAACTATCTTCCTTCGAAACTTGGACTGCCTTCCCTTGTTCTCCAGGTGGGCGCCTGCTTGCTGACTTTGAACTATTTTTCCTTGAACATTGAACTGCCTTCCTTGTTCTCCAGGTGGGGGCCTGATTGCTGAAACTTGAACTGTATTCCCTTGCTCTCCAGGTGGGCACCTGACTGTTAAAACTTCAACTATATTCCCTTGCTCTCCAGGTGGGCGCCTGATTGCCAAAACATGAATTGTATTCCCTTGCTCTCCATGTGGGCGCCTGATTGCCAAAACTTTAACTGTATTCCCTTGCTCTCTAGGTGGGCGCCTGATTGCCAAAACTTTAATTGTATCCCCTTGCTCTCCAGGTGGGTGTTTGATTGCCAAAACTTGAACTATATTCCCTTGCTCTCCAGGTGGGTGCCTGTTTGCCAAAACTTGAGTTGTATTCCCTTGCTCTCCACGTGGGCGCCTGCTTGCCAAAACGTGAACTGTATTCCCTTGCTCTCCAGGTGGGCGCCTGATTGCTAAAACTTTAATCGTAATCCCTTGCTCTCCAGGTGGGCGCTTGATTTCCAAAACTTGAACTGTTTTTTCTCGAAACTTGAACTGTTTCTCCTTGTTCTCTAAGCAGGTGCCTGATTTCCAACACTTGCACTGCTTTTCCCTCAAAACTTGACTTGTTTTCCCTTGTTCTCCAGGTGGGCTCCTGATTACTGAAATTTAACCATCTTCCTTTGAACTTGTGTCATTTTCCCTTTTTCTCCAGGTGGGTGCCTGATTGCTGAACCTAAACTGCTTTCTCTGGAGATTATTTTTCTTTTGAACTGTCTTCCCTTATTTTCCAAGTGGGTGCCTGATTGCTTGAACCAGAATTGTCCACTTCTTGAAACTGCCTTTCTTTGAATTGTCTTCCCTTATTTCTCCAGGTGGGTGCCTCATTGCTTGAGCATGAACTTAAATGCCAAATTATATTTCCCAAAAGTAGACCTCTCATCAGACCTCGTCATTTGCGAGGGTCTCAAAACTTACTAAATCCTGTTATCTAGGAGGGTACAGGAACTTATTGCGGAGCCTGTCTGGCACCTGTTTTCAAAACAAAATTTCCTGCCCCTGTTTCAATCAAAGAAAAATCTTGTCAGTTTGAAAATGTGGTGGTTAGTTTGTGGTATTCTTGTTAAGGGTGGCCTTTCTATTGCCATGCTTGGTTCTTCTCAGCTGCATCTAACTGTCAAAGAGTTATTTTACCTTCTGATTGAACCTTAACCACGAAAGCCTAAATGAGCCGAGTGCTCTATAGTCAATCTGCTGTTTTAAAACATCTGTCTTTCCCGTTTGAATCTTTGTGTTTTTCCCCATAAATCATGAAACCACTTGATCACTTGAACCCCAGCTAACTCCTTATTTTCCATTTTGCATCATGATATTTTTGACATGTTGTAGCTGCACTTTGCTTTGTGCAATTTGGAAGTTGGTAATAAGCTTTGCAATCCTTTCTTTTTCTTAGCAAGTCTACCATTGAAAAAGCTTTAGAGGAATAGACCCAAAAGGAAATGAAATGCAATGACTTCGAGAGCCATGAACAGAGAAGAGAATCAGAACAGAAAGATTGTTTGAGCAAGTAAGGGAAAAATGACTTATCTGAGTGAAGCTGCTAGCATCAATGATCATGACATGCACTTTGGACTAAATAGCCTAGTCCATTCAGACAATCCTTTTCAGTCTTCACACTCTATGCCTGAGGTTCCCATAATCCGATTCCTTTGCAAGGTCAACAACCTTGTTCGGTTTGTGGTGCCCTGGAGGATTTTCACCAGCAAACCTCTCTTATTTATTTATTTCTCAACTCGCAGTTTCCCTACGGTGCCCGTGAGGGTTTTCACCAATAAGACTCTGTCATTTTTAATTTCTCTTAGCTTCCAATCGCCTTACGGTGCCCGTGAGGGTTTTTAATAATAAGACTCTCATTTTTCAATTTTCCTGCTTAGAATGAAGTGTTTCCTTGATATGAATCACACCTCTGCTTGCTCGACTTGGCATCTCTCGAAGACTGATCGGAAGGTCTTTCTTTGGACCGTAATGTGGGCTTTTGGATAGAGTTAGAAAGAAAGGCTATCACAAAGGCTTAAAATAACTTGAATGGGTTTAAAATTACAACTTTTGGAATCATATATCTTACAACAACCACAATTTTCTGCTCCAGTTTCTTTGCTTGGAGACTTTTGATTTTTTTAGTTTGAAGGGAACGAACCAGGCTACCTATGTATCCTTAAAAGTAATCAGGTCAAACGTAGTTCATGACATAGGAATTGCTTTGTTGTTGTTACTTTTCTCTTTTCTTTTTCTTTCTCTTTTCTTCCTTTTATTTTCTATTTTTTTGTTCTTTCTTTTCTTCTCTCTTTTTTTTTGTTTTTTTTTTCTTTTTCTTTTCTCTTTCTTTTTTTCAGTCTTTCCCATTCTTTTCTTTCTCTTATCTATTCTCTTTTTTTACTTACCTTTGCGTCCGTGTTTCTGAACTTTGCTACTTATTATAAAAGAGGGGTATAGAAGGAAATAAATAAGGCTCGAAGGGGTATCAAAGGATAAAGTGTTTAGATAGCAGAATAAAATACCTTCGTCGTTCCAATCTTCAAACTATGCCAAGTACAAACAACAATTAGACAAACCAAAGAATTCATACATAATAAGTTTTGAATGCATCAGAATTGATGGTCATATCTACACATTCGCCTTCTATATCTGTTAAATATAAAGTACCGTTGGACAACACTCTTCTTACAATGAACGACCCTACCAATTTAGGGAGAACTTGCTTTCGCTTCAGCCTGATGTGGAAGGATGCGTTTCATACTTGCTGACCCACTTCAAATTTTTGCGGACACACCTTCTTGTTGTATGCTCTTTCCATTCTCTTTTGATACAACTGGCCATGACACACTGCTGCCAATCTTTTCTCATCAATCAAACAAAATTGCTCCCGATGGGTTTTGACCCACTCATCATCATCAATTTCAGCTTCAGCAACGATCCAAAGGGATGGAATTTCCACTTCTGCGGGTATCACTACTTCAGTGCCATATACCAACAAATAAGGACTTCCACCTACTGAAGTGCGAACAGTAATTTGATAAGCCAACAAAAAAAATGGCAACTTCTCATGCCATTGCCTGGAACCTTGCACCATTTTCCGAAGTATCTTCTTTATGTTCTCGTTGGCTGCCTCGACTGCTCCATTCGCCTTGGGGTGGTATGGGGTGGAATTTCGATGCGTAATCTTAAACTATTGACACACTTCTTTCATCATATGGTTGTTAATATTGGCACCATTATCTGTGATGATAACCTTTGGTATTTCGAATTGACAAATGATGATTGAATGAACAAAATCGACCACTGTCTTTTTTGTCACAGATTTGAAAGTTATAGCTCCAACCCACTTAGTGAAGTAGTCAATGGCCACCAAAATGAACCTCTGTCCATTGGATGTTGCTGGCTCAATTGGTCCGATGACATCCATACCCCAAGCAACAAAGGGTCATGGTGCGGACATTGTGTGCAATTCAGATGGCGGAGAATGAATAAAATCTCTGTGTACTTGGCATTGATGACACTTGCGCACAAAACTGATGCAATCTTGCTCCATGGTGAGCCAATAATTACCTGCTTGAAGAATCTTCTTTGCCAAAATATATCCACTCATATGCGGCCCGCAAACTTCAAAATGTACCTCTATCATGATATTCATGGCTTGCTTAGCATCGATGCATCTCAACAGCGTGAGATCTGGAGTTCTTTTGTATAAAATTCCCCCGCTCAAGAAAAATCCACTAGCCAAGCGTCAAATTGTTAACTTTTGGTCACATGTGGCTTGTATTAGATATATCCCCATTTTGATGTACTCTCTGATGTCATGGAACCATGGTTCACCGTCAAGTTATTCTTCTACCATGTTACAGTAAGCATGCTGATCGCGGACTTGAATATGGAAAGGGTCAATATAAGCTTTATTTGGATGATGCAACATTGACGCTAGAGTAGACAAGCCGTCAGCAACCTCATTGTGGATCCTAGGGATATGCCTGAACCCCACTGATCTAAATTGCTGACAAAGATCTTGCATACATTATTGCTATGGTATGAACTTCAAATATCGAGCCTCCCATTTTCCCTGAATCTGGTGTACTAACAGATCTGAATCTCCCAAAACCAGCACTTCCTAGACTCTCATGTCCATAGCTAACCTTTAACCCAAAATGCACGCTTCGTATGTAGCCATGTTGTTGGTACAACAGAAACGAAGCTG
This sequence comes from Nicotiana glauca, assembly GCA_026770625.1. Classification (NCBI taxonomy): domain Eukaryota; kingdom Viridiplantae; phylum Streptophyta; class Magnoliopsida; order Solanales; family Solanaceae; genus Nicotiana; species Nicotiana glauca. The sequence goes on along the minus strand of MU685032.1, from coordinate 118,753 downwards.
AGCTGTGACAAGGTAGTGATGCCCTATTTCAGAAATGAGTACAGCTCCTATTCCAACACCTTTCATATTAGCATCCCCATCAAAGAAGAGTTTCCAACCGGGCTTTTCGTCCTTCTCGACCTCGTCAATATGCATTACCTCTTCATCAGGAAAATAAATCTTCAAAGGTTCATATTCTTCATCTACCGGGTTCTCGGCCAAGTGATTGACCAAAGCTTGGGCTTTTATCGCCGTCTGAGTCATATATACAATGTCAAACTCTGTGAGCAAAATCGGCCACTTAGAGAGCCTTCCAGTGGGCATGGGCTTCTGAAAAATATACGTTAAAGAATCCAAGCGAGAAATGAGGTAAGTAGTGTAAGATGACAAATAATGCTTCAACTTTTGTGCTACCCAAGTCAGGGCGCAACATGTCCTCTTAAGGGGAGTATACTTAACATCGTAAGATGTGAACTTCTTGCTGAGATACTAGATGGCTTGCTCTTTCCTGCCAGTGATGTCATGCTGACCCTACACATAACCAAATGAATTATCCAGGACTGTCAAATAAAGAATCAATGGTCTCCTGGGTTCTGGCGGGACCAACACAGGTGGGTTCGACAAATACTCTTTGATCTTATCAAATGCTTCCTGGCACTCATTAGTCCATTTGACTGCAACATCCTTCTTTAGCAACATAAAGATGGGCTCACAAGTTATCGTGAGCTGAGCAATAAACCTGCTGATGTAGTTCAGCCTCCCTAGCAGACTCATCACCTTGGTCTTGTTCTTTAGGGGTGGTAATTCTTGGATATCCTTGATTTTTTCCAGATCCAACTCAATGTCCCGTCGACTGATTGTGAATCCCAATAGTTTCCCAGATGGAATACCATATGCACACTTTGCAGGGTTGAGCTTAAGATTGTACCTGTGGAGCCTCTGGAAAAACTTTCTGAAGTCTTTGATGCGATCAAACTGCTTTTTGGACTTTATGATCACATCATCCACGTAGACCTCAATCTTCTTATGTATCATGTTGTGGAATATGGTCGTCAGTGCCCTTATGTAAGTTTCCCCGGCATTTTTCAAACTGAATGGCATGACCCAATAGCAATATGTTCCCCACGGCGTGATGAATGTCGTCTTTTCCGCATCTTCCTAATCCATTAAAATCTGATGATACCCCACATAGCAATCCACAAAAGACCCAATCTCATGCTTGGCACAATTATCAATCAAAATGTGGATATTTGGTAGTGGGAAATTGTCCTTTGGACTTGCTTTGTTGAGGTCACGATAATCAACACATACTCTGGTCATACCATATTTCTTTGGCACAGGCACAGCATTGGCTAACCATGTGGGATACCGCGTGACTCGAATGACCTTTGCATCAATCTGCTTTGTGACTTCTTCTTTAATCTTCACACTTGTATCAGTTTTGAACTTTCTCAACTTCTGCTTGACGGGAGGGAATGCTGGATCAATTGGAAATTTATGGACCACTAAATCGATACTCAAGCCTGGCATGTCATCATACGACCATACAAAAATATCCTAATATTCCAACAATGCTTTAATTATTTCTTCCCTGATTGTGGTTCAAGATGGACACGTATCTTAGTTTCTCTGACATTATCTCGTCTCCTAGATTGATTGCTTCGGTTTCATTCATATTAGGCTTGGGTTTTTCTTCAAAATGGTTTAGTTTCTTACTGATTTCCTTGAATGCCTCATCTTCATCATATTTTGCTTCATCGTCACACTCTATTTCTTGGATTATTATTTTAAAATTAGATTGAGTTTTAAGACTTGGATGAAGATTCCTCATGCATGTCATGTCATTGACCATCATAAAAAGAACTGTACAAAGAAGAAAAGAAAAACAAAAATAAGAACTATCAAGAATAGTGGAAAAGGGAAATTATATTTCATTGAAAATAAAGGACAACAAGGTTTGTACATCAACAAGCGAAAAATAGAAATCTAGGTCATAACCCTGGAATGACCAAGATAGAAAGGAAAACAAAACAAACTACCCAGTCTTCTTCCGAGTAGGGAGATGAGTAGCCTTCTAATGTTTAATCTTTACATTCGGCCTGACGAACTGCACATCTGCTTTGCTAGAACCCTCTCCAACTTTTACCATGTTCACATCGTCAAACAACCTCTGGAACCTTTCAATTAACTCTTCGTCCATGTCAACCACAAAACTTGGAACTGTTGTCACTGGGCGTTTCCTAGCATCGGGCTTGACAAAAGACCTAGAGAGACGCAGGATAGGCTTCGGAAGTGCACATGCCTTATGTTTCAACCTTTAAGCTCTTTTCACATCTGCCGCTGTCGGTTTGAATCCAAGACCGAATGCACCCAAATGTTTAGGGAGGGACACCGGCTGTATGATACCCTGCAGGGATGCAACCAGAGCTTTACCTGGAACAAAACTATTTTTCAGCGTTTCAGAGGCCATTATGATGGATACAGAGGCTATCTTTGGAGTTGGAACACATTTCCCTTCTAGATCTTTCTCGACCAGCACTGTTTCAAAAACTTGGTATACCTAAGGCCCTTTTTCATTTTTAGCCTCAATAAACGGGACGAAGGCATGACTGTGAGCACGCAAATGCGCCTCTCCATGCACGACGATCTCTTGTCTGTCCCACTCGAACTTGACCATCTGGTGCAAAGTGGACGGAACTGCTTTGGCGGCATGTATCCAAGGTTGACCTAACAACAAATTGTAAAAGATGGCTACATCCAATAATTGGGACTCCATGGTGAATTCCACTGGTCCTATTGTCAATTCAAGCACTATATCACCAACCGAATCTTTTCCTCCACCGTCAAAAGCTCGAACGCATATGTTGTTCTTATGAATCCTCTCATCATCAACTTTCAACTTGTTCAGAGTAGAGAGAAGGCAAGTGTTTGCACTGGAACCATTGTCAACTAACGCCCTGGTGACCACAGAATCTTCATATTTACCGTAAAATAAAGAGCGTTGTTATGTTCAGTACCTTCCACGGACAACTCGTCATCGGAGAAGGTGACCCTGTTCACCTCAGATATTTTGTTGGCGATCTTCTCCATATGGTTCACTGAAATTTTGTTGGGGACATGAGCTTTGTTAAGAATTTTCATTAGGGCCCGACGATGCTCATCTGAATGGATCAATAATGATAGCAAGGAAATTTGAGCGGGCGTCTTTCTCAGCTGCTCCATGATGGAGTAATATTGTAACTTCATTTTTCTCAAAAACTCCTCCGCCTCTTTTTTAGTGACTGCTTTCTTTACTAAAACTGGGTTATCTCTTGATGTTTTAGCTTTTCTTAACTCTTCCAGGTTAAAGCATCTCCCTGAACGAGTTAATCCTTAGGCCTCATTGACTTCTTCTTTCACTTCCTTTACCTTATAAGTCACTATCACCCATTCATAGTTCCATGGGATAACCTTGGTATTGACTACCGGCAACTGAATTACAGGCTTGATGATGACAGTATCCATACGGGCACCCTATACAATTATGATAGGTTTATTTACCAACTCTGGCACGACCACCTTTGACTTTTATTGCTTTGATACAACATCACTTGGCGATTTTTTCTCAAATACCACATATGGCTCACCATTTGTCATGCTCAACTTGTTTACCGATCCTCCGACCATTGGTTTTTTGACTGGCTTGACCTCGTTAGACCGAATCATCATAACGGATTGTGAGGGCTTCTTGGGTTTCCCTTCCTTGGGTACTATCTTGATCATGTTTGTCTCTTCATGGGTTGTCAATGGGTTCTGATTGATGTTGGATGCCTCTGGAGTTTGGAATTCAATTCGGTTTTTGTCGATGAGTTCCTGGATAACATTTTTCAAGTGCCAGCACTTCTTCGTATCATGCCCCGGAGTACCAGAACAATATGCACAGCTCAATGAGTAATCAAGATTCTTTGGAGAAGTGTTTGGCAATTTGACTCAATTGGCCTCAGCATATCCAACTGCCTCAATCTCTGAAATAAACAGGTATAAGACTCCTCCAACGGGGTGAAAGTTTTCTTACGCTGCAACCTATCATTTTTGAAAGCTGGATTGGGCGGAAAATCGAGGTTGGTAGAGTTTCGGTAGGCTCGTGGGGGCGGGCAAGCATTCTGTGGAGCTGGGTAGGTATTTTATGGGGTTGGGGCACGCCATTATGATTAGGCAAGAGGTTGAATATATGATTGGGCGTGGTGGACAGAAATCTGAGGGTATGGTGATGGTAAGTAATGCTGGGTTGGATTATATGAGGTTTAGGTATAGGTTTAGTGATAGGGTCAAGGCTGGGTATAATGGTATGATGGGCCCCTCGGACCAAACCACGGTCCTGAATCAACTATTGCCATATCTTCTTTCTTCTTCTTTCCGATCACTCCCCCGGTACCATTCTGAATGGCTTGGGTAGTATCTTTGATGGCTGAGTAGCTCATGATTTTGCTTGATTTAAGCCCTTCTTCTACCATGCTACCCATCTTCACTACCTCGTTTAATGACTCTCCTATGGTTGATATCATATGGCCAAAGTAAGAAGGCTCCAAAGCCTGCAGAAAGTATTCCACCATTTCATTCTCCTCCATCGGGGGTTAACTCTTGCCACTTGTTCTCTACAGCGAAAACCGTATTCCCTGAAACTTTCACTAGGCTTCTCAATCTTGATCAAAGACAAAACGATCTAGAACAATCTCGATGTTGTATTGGAAATGACGAGCAAAAACTTGGGCCAAATCATCCCAAGTATACCATCTGTTGTGATCTTGACGAGTGTACCCCTCCAGCACTGCTCCACTCAGACTCTAGCTAAAGTATGCCATTAACAGCTCATCTTTTTTGCTTGCCCCTCTCATCTTGCTAAAGAATCCCATCAGGTGGGCCACCGGGTCTCCATGCCCATCTTATAGGTCGAATTTTGGCATCTTGAATCCCAAAGGAAACTGAACATCAAAAAATAGACACAAATCTTTGTAGGCTACGCTCACCTGGCCTCCTAATCCCTGCATGTTCCTGAACGATTGTTCCAGGTTTTTTACCTTCATGAATATCTCCTCCTGCTCTAGGTTTTAAGTGGTTTCTCAGTCTCAACCAGGAGGTCGAAAATAGGAGTGCAGGAGTAATGGTCTGGGGCCTCGAAAGTAGGTTCTGGGGGGGGGAGGGTAGTATTGGTTATCTTTGGTCTAGAATAAGGGCTCGCTGGAAGATCGATGGAGTGTAGTGGCTGGGGGTGCTACGAAAACAGGGGTGGCTGGTGGAGGGGGTATGGGATTGGTTTAGCTGCTGGTGCTTGTGTGGTTTGGGAAGTGTTGGAAATGGGGGAAGCCTGGAGATGAATCAACAGTGGGAGGTTCTTGGGATTGAGCTAGTGACGGGACGAAAACAGGGTCGGCGGGGTATAATGGTGGTGGATGCCTCTTCATCCATGCCTGGTACATCTCAGCCTTTTGGTGTTTTAACTTATGTAACTCCTCATTCAGATTAACATCACATTCTTCCCCCTCCCTTGACGGATCAATAACACTTGCATCCAGTTCTTGGCCAACCATGATTAACTTGTCTTTGGACCTGGTGTTGTACGGGTGAGTTGCCAGAATGCCAAACAAACTAACCACCTGCCTGGACTTGATGACAACAAGAAAACTTGTTAGCGATTAAGAGCTTAGCAGATAGGCAATCGCATGTTGGGGATGCAATGCACCTAACCAGTTAACCATTTCTATTATGCATTTGAGCGGCTGCTTGCATCATCCCGGCTTTCACTAATTTCCATTTTGCAATTTCTTGATCTTTTTTATCCATTCCTGCTTTTCTTTGCTTGATTTTTGTCTTTATTACTTTATTCTCTTATTTCTTCTTCTCTTGTTTTTCCATTATTTCTTTCCCACAGTTTTTCTTGCTTTTTGCTTTATTTTTCTCTTTTTATTTCACGGTTATAATCAAATCCTATGGGGATTTCCTACGTATCATGACGCCGCATGAATCAGACTAGGCGTAGTTCTAGAAACATGTGCGAAATAAAAAAAAGAAAAATTGGGGTTTTCAAATTTCATAAAATAAAAGAAAAACATCTTGATTGCGACGACCTCTCCTACAGATTTAAACATAAAGACTGACAAACTCGATGAGTGGACCAACAAACTTCAAAAGAAGGTACAGACTCAAAAATGAACTAACAACCTGACAATACAGAATCGAAAATGAACTAACAAAATACAGACTCAAATAAACAAAGTCAAGAATACATAAGTGCCTCAACTGCTGCTCTAGTTGGCCGTGATGCGACCCTTTGCGCCGTAACTTCTTGGAGGCAAAACAAGTCATCCATGATCTACCAGACAAAAATCATAACTAAAGCGAAGAATATGGACTGGGTCATGTCTTCACACTCGTTGCACTTTATCACAATGTAGTCTGCAATTCTCCTAACCTTTCCCTGATCATACCTTTCTCCTATAGCAACCGTCCGATCTGCTGGGTTCTGGCATCCAAAACTTGTTCGGCTATATAGTTTTGCTCTTGAATCTGCTGCAAGTCTTTCTCTAGCTATGACATCAGGGCATTGCAATGCTCTTTTTCTACTTTGAAGTCTTTTTCTTGCTCGGTCATTTTGTTTTCAAGGACATAGACCTTTTTCTTTATACTCATCATTATTTTGTGATACTTCTCCTTCAGTTGCCATACGAAACTAGCCCGACCCTCCACATTTTTAGCTAACTTAGCTTGGGCATTGGCTAGCTCAGCTTTAGTCTTTTGAAAATCATCCTCATAGTCACATACTTTCTACGTAAGGCTATAGATGATCTTTTCATCTTTTCTGCTTCTGCTCAGATTCTCAGCTGCTATTCTCATCTTTTGAATATGGTCTCGGAGAGCTTCATTCTATTGAGCCAATCTTCTTCTTTCACCTTCAGCTTCTTGTTCCTGGAGATCGTTATTGAATTCCATGTTTCTTAATTTATTCTCTAAGGTGTGGATGGCAGCTTGATATTTCTTCTCTTTTCACCCCAAGCTAACCTTTCTTGGACTTCATCAAAAGCTTGAACATGAGGTCTCTTGGCAGGCCTATCGGGCTCGGGCTCGGGCTCGGGCTCAGGCTCAAGCTCTGGCTCGTAGTTTGCACAAGACTTTTTCTCAAACCATGCAGCGTATCTTGGATCTACTTCCCCCTTAGCAACATCTGGTACCTGGGTGCCATCTTTCAGATACCGGCAACCCTTCCAATCCTACTGAACCAAAGCTTCGGTCAATGTAGATTCTGGATATAACTCGATGACCTGGGTGGTTAGGTCCTCATCTTCATGCACCACCTGATATCTTCTAAAACTGTCTTAAGACCCTTTGTGGTGTATATGGCTGGACAGTCCTCAAACCAATCAACATTAGCCAACCCTTAGCAGTCGTCATGTATATAGCTTCTGTCATCGGGAGACACCCAATAGTCCATTCAACTTGACTTGCTTTTAGAGCTTTCAAGTGGGAAACCCATGCCTCAAATCCTTCTGGAGTATTGTAGTCTTTCACCTTTTCCTCATAGTCCTTCATGAATTTATCTATGCTCGAACCATAACACATGAATCTGGGATGATAGCGGAGATGCTCAATCAACCACATTTGTAGAAAAATATTGCAACCTTCAAAGAATTGAGCCCCGAATCTACACAATGTCAATGACCGGTAGATATCTTCCAGTATTAGAGGAGCAAGTGTGTGATCTTCCTTTGTGATAAGGGTTGGTGAAACTCTAGCCATGCGGGTATCTACTGTCCCCTCGGTATTTGGAAAGACTATGATTCCCAGGAATGCAACTATGAAGGTGAACCTACGATGAATTTGCCAAAGATTCTTGTCATGTTTGTTGTTCAATCACTTTTCATGTGTTTCGAACCCAAAAGAATGCCCGAATCTGGAATATAGAAACTGAAAGGAACAACACCCTTTATCCACATGAGCTTTCTTCATTTGTTTGCTGATATTAAGATCAAAGAACTTGTGCACTGATGGGACTCTCGGGAATATCAAATGTTGTTTTCTCGAGTCCCGGCCGAAATGGATGTACCCAACTATTTCCTCCAGTGTAGGGGTGAACTCAAAATCCGAGAAGCGAAAGACATTGTGCACAGGGTCCCAAAAGGTTACCAAAGCCATGATCAAATCTTCCTGTGGTTTGATTTCCAATAGATCAATGAGAGCATCCAACTATGTTTTCACCCAGTCTTGACCATTCCCATCCAAATCATACCACCATATGCGCAACCGCAACTGGGCCTGCTCTATGACTGATAGTTTTGGGTGCTGGACAATGTTCATTTTTACCTATGGAATGTTAAAGTTAGGGTTGACTCTGGCGGACTTTTGTAAATTAGGTTTTTTTTCAATTTCTAAAAGAAAAATCAAAGGACCATGACTCCCTCCCCCCTCTATGCTATTTTAGAAAAAGTGGTTGTTTTTGCAAACATGGCCACTTCACAATTCCAAATAAATTTTGAGGCAGGGGATAAGCACCTTATGTAAAACAAATGACATTTACTGACATACTCATCCGTTCTTTACGAAAATAACCCTTCGACAACTGAAGATACTCTAAGGCTATCGCGGCAAGAACAACTTAAGACATTACCGAAGCTGGATCGGCTTATTCTTTTGACCAAAACCCTGAAATACATTTATTTGACCAATTACTCTTTTTTTATTTGAAAAATAAGGTCGTACCCTATGTAGGTTGCCTATGTATCCCACATCTGATGAGAATCAGACCTGCATACTTCGATCAGTTTTGACACATTTGAAAGGGACACAGTATTGACTTATTTAAAATGACTCTTTTCCTTTTCTCTTTTCTTGAAAAAAGTTTTGGCAGAGTTTCGGGACATTTCCAAATACCGAGGATTTTCAGAATGGGGCTTTATTTCCTTCCTTACATCACTCTTGGTTTTCTTAGCCATTCAACATGCAGGCCGAAACAAATAAATGTTCATATAGCACATAAGATGAATCAGGATGGTCTGTTATTTTGGGCACACCTGTCCTAGATGGACACAACCCCTGTTTTGAGTCCCCTAAGTCAAATGAACGTGATGCAAACAAATGTTCCTACTAGGGATCCGACATGAGGCTGTATTTTTATAGGTTTAAATCCCGAGGTTATGTTCTAGACTTGGCTTACCCGAGCGGACAACTCGAGCTGAGGTGGGGGCAACGTACCAAGAGCACTAAAGTCTGCCCGGACTTGTTGCAGGCCCATGCCTCGTTCTATTTGGTACAACTTCTACAAAAAAAGCGGGCCACGCGAACTTGTGCACTATTTTCAGAAGACTTAGAGGGGTGGCATAAGAAGACAATTATATACAATTCATATAATATCGAAACGGTAAATAGACAGCAATTAGCACAAATGTTCACAAAACACAATTATATTAACAATAAATAAAGCCAAGTAAAATCATATTAACAAGCTCGAATTCTTGAACCCTGAATCGAAAGTTCTGGGTTCTTGTCCCCAGCAGAGTTGCCAGAGCTGTCACACCTCCTTTTTACTACCTCGGAAGGGTGTATAAGGGAGTATTTCCAATTTAAGTGACAATTGAAACTGGATTATTATTTAAGAATCAGAGTCACTACTTGGAATAATTTATGGTGTCCCAAGTCACCGGTTTAAAATCCCGAATCAAGAAAGTTGACTATATTTACGGTCTGCAAACACATAAATTCGGGTAAGAAATTTTGTTAACCCGGGAGAAGGTTTTAGGAATTCCCGAGTTCTGTGGTTCTAGCATGGTTTCTTAACTATTAATAATTGGTATATCATTTGATTTACTACACGTTTTAAACCTATTTTGCATTTTAACTTTATAACCGCTTTTATTTATTTAAACCACTTTTTAGTATTTATAGAATCATTTCTTGAACAAGTTACGATTGTCGTACACTTGCCGTTTTGGAGCACACCACAAACCATGCTACATGAAATGCACCCGCGATTCGAAACATGTCTTGAAACGGGTCACTCGTACGTGTATCCATTTATTTGACACGTCAAAAATCATGTCACATAAACGTGTCCACGATTAATAGTGCTTTATTATTATTAAAAAAAAGTTTGGCCAAAGTTGTGCGAACACATACTCTGGTTTTGTTTTTAGAATCATAACTATGTCACGTGAACGTATCCACAATCACAATGATATATTAAATGGGCCGAAAGCAACCACGAGCATTTGTCATGTTTATATCTAGGTTATAAGATTAATACGAGGGCCACGAATGATTAAATTGTGGATGGCACACCTTGGACTATATGAAATAAAATTAATTAGTGGTCCATTAAGAACAATTTTATTATTAAGAAGAGTTTGATCAAAGTTGCGCGAATGCATACTCCGAATTGGTTATTTAGAAACGTAATCATGTTACGCGAATGTATACACAATCACGTTGGTATGTCAAACGTGCCTAAAGGCCTTTCTACGAAATTTTATTCTTAATACCTAATCAAAGTATTTGTGAGGGACATAGGTGATTTAATTAGTATGGAACACCTCACTCTGAGAATAACTAATTCAACTAGGAGATTGTAAGGCTATTGACTAGTCTAACCCAAGATTTATTAAACTCGAAATTTAGTCTAAAGCTTTAATTACTGACATGCATCGGGTTAATAAATGATCTTTGATTACTTAAAGGAAATTGAACCAGCTACAGAACAGCTGATACTCACGAATCATGCGTTGAACTGGGCTCAAAGTTGAGCCCATCTCTCAGAATGAAAGCCAACTATGCCCAACATTAAGGTAGGGACAAACACAGGTCCAGCGAAACATTGGGCTTCCATTACAAACCAGTCCATTAAGCATAAAATGCAAGGAAAAAAAGAAGGGGTGGGGTGAATATTCTTGGGCCCGACATTGAGCCCAAACATGGCAAAACAAAGTGGAGGCAAGATCTATAAACCAAATGTACGTAAATCATTATGCAGCTCCTTTGGGATTTCTAGTAGGTTTATCATCAAAATAGAACTGTTTGAGGCATTCACCTATGACCCTCATGACTTCTTGATACCTTACATTAACTTACATGTAGGCTCAGTACCATTTAACAAGACTTTGAGCCATTGAAGAACAATTAACTAGTAAATGAAGATTAAACAAGCCTTGTCTTATGAGATAACAAAGAGAACTAATCTAAACTATTAAAACCAAATATACGTTTAGATTGTAATCCTCCACAAAGCTGCCAGCTCTTCCCACACAGGAGTAATACCAATTCCAGCTTCTAACTCTCATGGATCTGATTATGTCGAGATCAGATCCACCAAGACCCAAGTTGCATACATGTTGACCCCTATCTAACACACACAACTCAAAACATAAAGCAAAATATTAGGCATAAATAATCAATGAAATAGTGTACTTATAGCTCAAGCCCAACATACATCAACCAGTGCATTTGAAACAAAAGAAAAGCATGTTTTTAAAAATAGGAAACAAGAATCAAGAGAGATAATACATCTTATTAATCAAGTGACACTTCTAACATTCATGTGAAGTCAGGATTACAAAGATTTTGGCATAAAGCCATGATGTGTACCTTGGTGCCAGAAATTCTGCTCCAAAATACCAAAAGAAAATAGATACTTTAGCATCAGAGAACAAAGCAGCGGTAGCCAATAAACAGCTTTAGTATCAAGTCAAAAAAGCTCCAAAAAACCCAGAAATATCAAGCGGGATTGTTCAGTTTTTCTTTTTAACTAGAAGAAAAGAAAAGAAGAAACTTACTATTTTAGATTTGTGAGAGATTCTTAGGGGTCTATTTTCCGTGCCTAGAGAGTGAGGAGGACCCTATTTATCCCCAAAATCTGTTTTGTGCCTTCCAAGTCAAGGAAATAGGATTTTTACAAAATACCCCTCACAGGGCATGTTTTCTAACAACAATTATACAACTGGCCAATTCTAATTGGATTCAGCAGCTTGTACTGGCAGAATACCACCAGCTCTCCATGCCATAGAACCTTCTAGATACCTTATCCCATTACTATACTCCCAAATTACCCACTTAATTTCTTAGTTGTTCATTTAACACCCTAAAAGTCTTAGGCATTTACAAGCCAAGGAAAATAATTCTCTAACAGAAACCATATGCAAACAGAATCAAATGTCATCAATTTCTAAAACCTAAATAGGTTTAACATGAAATGAAATCAGAAACGATCCAACTTTTGAACAATTGAAACTGACATTAGCAAGAAACAATCAATGAATGACCTATTTTGAGATTCAAACTTTGAAACAATTAAATCAACCATTTAACAGGGAATCGAATTACCCCGAGATACTAACATGCTGATTTCAAGACAAATTTCATTAAACATAAAATAAACCCTAATTGAAAAACTAGAAACCTAATGACCTAATGGCAAACTCAAGAATTAATCCCAAACCAACTGACTATCATTAATCATTAAATACAGAAGCTAATAAATGAATTTATAACAAGAACCCTAAATCATGCAACTAAATAGAAACAAAACTCATGAAGAACGAACACAGATAAAGAAAAGGAAAAGAATAGAGGGAAACAAATTAAAACAAGGCAAAAGAGGATTACCCTTGCTTGCTTCAAACGGAAACCATTGTGGACATGATTGGCCTTTTCAAAGAACATAGTGAACCTTTAACTACATTAATCGACTGTCCTTAACAAGGAACAATCGATTAATGACTGTTTGGGGTTCGCTTGACCACATACGGACCAAGAAAGGAAAGGGGGGAAACTTAGGGCTTTTTCGGAACTTTTGATTCAAAATTTGACAGAATTGGGGCTGACTTGAGAGGAAACAAAGGTATATTTAGGGAGAGGAAGAGTGAGGGATTTCCTGGTGTGAGTTTGGGGTTGAGTTAGGTTTTTTGAAGATTCTGAGTTTAGATCCAAGATTCGAGAGGTTTGAGGGGGATTTGGGGAAGAAGACTAGGAGATTTGGAAAGAGGAGGGTGAGGAGATCATGTGGTGTTAAATTTGAGGGGATTGGAATGGTCTGGGGCAACGCCACCAACAGAGACGGTGGGGATTTTGGTGGCGGCGGTCTCTAGGGTTCTGAGGTTAGAGATGAAGATAGGGACTGAGAGGGGGGGAGGGTTTGGGGGCGGACTTGGTTCAGACAGTTTTATACATAGGGTGACCCGAGTTCCGGGCCGTTGGATTATTGAAATCCAACGGTTGAGATGATGAAGCTCGAAATGGGGTCGTTTGATCGAGACGGGGGAGCTGGACTGGGTTAAATGTTGGGCTGGGCAAATCTGGGTCGAAGAATTTGTTTGGGTTTTAACTGAATTGGCCCAATTTGGGTGTTTAAAACAAACTCTTCAATTTCCTTTTCTTTGTTTTCTTATATATATTTTTTTTCTTTTTTTATAATTAATTAAAATCCTAAATTGATCTAATTTGTAAAATTAAACTAATTATCTATTATAAAAATATAAAAAATTATTTAATCCTAAATCAAAAGAGAAAAACTACTATTCTAAAATTAAAAGCTAAAAATGTAAAAGTAAGCTAATTTTTTGTGATTTTCAATTTTAATAAAGCAACTAATTCACTAATTAACCTTAAATATGTAAAATGAAACCTAAATTCAATGCATGGTATTTTTGGCATTTTCACGATTTTAACTAAAAACAAACATGCACAGAAATGCAAACAATTAACACAAATTCCCAGAAAACCCTATAAAATTGTACAAAAACGGGAAAATTGTTTCTTTTCTTGTATTTTATGGAAGTGACTCCAATAGGGAAAAAATCACGTGCTCACATATACGAAGTAAGGTCGGGCCCAGATGAATTACCTTCTCCTAGCCAAAATAGAACACTGGCTCTGTATAATTTGCACTAGGGTGATGCGCCATGCGGGGCACTAGTAGGGAAATCTAGAGATCTTAACTTCTATCAGGACTAGTAGTGCATCGAATTAGTGAAAATTTCTCAGAGTATAGATTAATTCTTGCTTTTTAATATCCATACTTTGTCCTTGACCCCCGAACACAATCCCGTCTTAATCCCTTGATCTTTTTACGCAGACTTCAAAGCTCCAAATAGCTCGAATTAGCTCCGTAACATCTACATGACTCAGAATCACATTTACAGGGCATAAAACACACAATAAGTACAAAACACTAGCGATTAAAACTTAAACACAATAAAACTGCAGTGAACTAGAGTGCAATAAGCAACTAAAACACGATTATGGCCTACTATCAACACCCCACACGTAAGCCATTCCTCGTCCTTGAGCAATCAAAGTACACTTTATATCAACACGACCTTTTTAAACAGCTCTCCAAACTCATCACAAAAATATTTAAAATAGATTCAACATAATAATGTAACCTCTTTGACTCAAGATTTAACTCACAAGTACCACACACTTTTCACAACCCATTCACTTACTCTAACATATCGGTCAATGATATTATCTTTCCTTCATGAATCAAGTGCCCTCACACAACAATCAAGATTAGTTCCACACACCATAAAATTTAAGGCTAAACAGGAACTTAAGATAGATAGAATTCACTCACTCTCTGAAGTAACATTCATATGCCATAAAAGATGCACCATAAGCTTTCCCGTAGTGTAATACTCTACTAATAAAGCTCATTTAGTCAAGGATCAAGTAGGATGTTAATTGGTTGTAATGTATGCTGTGGGACAAGTAGGATACATTTTGATATAAGAGTGACTACGCCTCCCAAAGCACTTTAATACATACAATTTACCTTTCGAAACCCCACACTTATGTCACACCAAAACTCCACATTCACAACAATATACGTTAACTACCTACTTATTTAAGTACAATTACATCAAGAGTTACTACTTATCAATGAATATTTTTCTTCATAACAACACACAAACTTCTTTTCTTATTCAATTCAAAATGGTTCTTACTTTTTCATAACAGTGCACTTGTAACGACCCGGCCGGTCATTTTGAGAGTTGTAGCCCCATTCTCGCATTTACTGCTCCTTTTGTGCTTTATATATATTATATAACTTAATGGGTTGGTTGGTTCGTGTCTGGATATATTTCAGAATAAATTGAGATACTTAGTCTCATAATTGAAAGCTTAAGTAAGAAAAGTTGACCGGATATTGATTTATATGTAAACCACTCCGGAATGGAGTTTTGATGGTTCCTTTAGCTCTGCTGGGTGATTTTGTACTTAGTAGAATGTTCGAATTGTGATTTGGATGTCCCAGTATAAAGAGCAGAGCAAGAGACTCCAAAAAAGTAAACTAAATCATAGATACAAAAGTTTTCCTACAAAGGGGCTGGCTTCAACAACCAATAAGGGACGGCTTTCCAAGCTACACAACTAAGAAAACTTATGTACTATAACAAACGGTAACTATTTATAACTCAGAAAACTTTCATACTACAATTGGGGATGGATTTCAATTCCCGAAGTTGGTGTAGGTCCGTGGTGTCATTTGTAACTTGTGTGAAAAATTTGGGAGTCAATCGGATATGATTTAATTGATTTCAACGTCAGTTGTAGAAATTGGAAGGTTCAAAGTTCACTAGGCTTGAATCTGTGTGCGATTCGTGTTTTTGATGTTGTTTGAGGTTATTTGAGGATTTGACTAAGTTTGTATGATGAGTTAAGACTTGTTGATATGTTTGGTTGAGGTCCTGGCAGCCTCGAGTTAATTTCTAATGACTTTAGGAACAAGGTTTGAAGTTGAAGAGTTGCTGAAGATTTTGCAACCGCTAGTGTAAGTGCACTTGCGGAGTAGGCACCGCAGGTGCGAGCCCGCACAAGCGGGAAGGGAGCTGCATAATCAGGCAAGGAGGAGGTGAGCAGAGTTCTCAGGTGCGAGGTTATTTTCCGCTCCTGCATGGTCGCATATCTGGTGTTAGGGGCACAAGAGCGGAAGGTTCGCAGGTGCAATGGTGAATTCCGCACCTGTGATTGCGTAGATGCAGGGACAGAGTCACCAAAGCAGAGGCTCGATGGGTAAAGGAATTCCGCAAAAGCGGAGGTTTAACTGTAGAAGCGGGTCCACAGGTGTGGGTAAGTTGACCGTACGTGCGAAAAGCCTGGGCATAATATAAACGTTGGGTTCCGAGGGTTTTATCATTTCTTGACTTTGCAAACTCAGAATTGGGTGATTTTTGAGAGGGATTTCAAAGGGATTCTTGAGGTAAGTCACTTGTGGTTGAATTTCTTTAATAACTATGTTTCCCCATTGATTTTCCCACCTAGTTGGTGTATTTTTGAGGTGCAATTTAGGGTTTAAAGCTAGATATTTGGAAAGTTGATTTTGGGGATTTGAGTGGTGATTTGGTATCGGAATTTGGTGAGTGGTATGGTTAGAATCTTGGTTGAATGGGCTTTCAGGTTTTGTGACTTTTGTTATATTTCGAGGCGTGGGCCTGGGGGCCGACTTTTAGTCAATTTCGGATTTTTGATTTATAATCTTGTATTTTCTTGTTGAATTTATTCCTTTAACATGTAGTTATTGTATTGCACTGCTTGTGGCTATATTTAGGACATTTGGAGGCCAATTTGTAAGGCAAAGGCTAATTGGAGTCGAGTTTTGCTCAGATTGAGGTAAGTAACAGTTCTAAATTTGGTTCTGAGGGTATGAAACCTCGAATTTTCTGTTATGTGATTGGTTTGGAGGTGACGCATATTTTAGATGACAAGCGTGTAGGCATGAACCGTAGGAATTGTGACTTGGTCCATTCCATGGAACTGTAAAGTTGAATAACTTATTGTTAGCTATATGTTCCCCCTGTATTATAGAAATTTGACTTTAGATCATGTTAGAAATCATATTTAGGCATTGGTACTGTTGGGACCCACAGGGGCAGTGTTACATGTTGAATTACTTGCTAATTTATATTTGTACTATCTCAGTTTAACTCGCATATTATACCACGGTCTCTATTATTCCTTGATGATACATCATATCATTATTGTTTGGGCTGATTTACATGATTAGCGAGAGATCGACAAACTGGAGAGGTTGATGACTCTGTGATGCTGAGGGCCCAGTTGTGAGGATATTTTTTGGATAAGGCTGCATGCCATAACATTTTTCATTGATTTATTCCATGATTGGCTTGATATAGAGCTTGGGTTAAAAGAGCCCCTCCAATGTCTGTACACACCCCTAGTGAGCACAGGTACCTACTGCGTGCGAGTGCCACGTGCCGAGAGGAATGAGTGATTGTGAGGTTTGAGTGAATGGTAGAACTGAGTGACAGTTGCTCTAAAAAGATGCATTTGATTTCATTGTTGTTGCACTTAGCTGCCATATATCACTGCTTTGAAATTTCTGAGAGGAATTATATCCGGTTTTACTTGAGGCTACTGATACTGAACTATAATTATGTAGCTCGTCACTGTCTTCAGTTCTTTATTTAGTCTTATTACTCACGGAGTTGGTTGTACTCACGGTACACCCTGCACTTCATGTCCAGATCTAGGTGTTTTTGGATGTTGGGAATATTTTTGAAATGTTGGCATGCTTAGTACCACGATATGCACAATCATGATAGGTTAGGATTTGAGTCTTTACAAGTTGGTATCAAAACCTAGGTTACATAGCTCTCACGAGTCATGATCAGGTTTAGTAGAGTCTTGCGGATCGGTATGGAGTCGTCTAAACTTATCTTCGAGAGGCTGCCGAACCCTTAATAAAACTTCACATTCTTGTATTCTTGTCGTGTGGATTTGTTGATTTCAGTAACTAAACTTCTATTTTTCTATTCTCTCATAAATGCCGAGGACACATACTACCGGATAGGAAGGACATCCAGCAGTACCACTGGTTAGGGCCACGAGAGGCCTAGGACACCGTAGGGGCAGAGGTTCAGTTCGCACAGCAGCTAGGGCAGCACGTGCAAATCCCCTGTTGCCTAGTTCAGGAGTAGGTTCCAGTTGTGGATGAGACGGTGGAGCCAGCTCGGGCACTAGATGTGCCCATTGTGGTTCCAGTCCTTCAAGAGGCCATAGCTCAGATTATGACCACGTGCACCAGTCTTGCTTAGGTGGTCTCTATTCTGGCCGCAGCAGCAACTTCTCAGGCCGGGGGAGGTACTCAAACTCTCGTCGCCTGCATACCAGAGTAGGTGATGTAGGGACTCCAAACATCGGGGGCACTACCAGCCCAACCGGTTGCAGCTGCTCAGGACCATGTGGTTCCTGTTATGATTGATGATGAGAAGATGAAGTTAGAAAGGTTTGGGAGGCTCTAGTCTCTATCTTTCAGTGGGGCAGAGTCAGAGGATAACCAAGGTTTCTTGTACAAGTGTTAGAGAATTCTTCGTATATTAGGTATTTTAGAGACCAGTGGGGTCTCGTGCACTATTTTTAAAAACGTTCACTAGGGTTGCCTTCAGGTGGTGGGAGTCTTATGAGAGGCGCAGGCCGATCGATGCAGTGCCACTTACATGGCAGGAGTTCTCCATTCTCTTCTTGAAGAAGTTTGTGCCTCAGTCTCATAGAGAGGAGCTGCATAGATAGTTTGAGCAGCTTTATCAGGATCGTTGTCTATGATGCAGTACGGGATGAGGTTTTCTGAGTTGGCCCATTGATGTTTTAAGTGTCAATACCACACAAGAGGGGGTGATTTGTGTGGTACCCAATTTTCGCTTAAATGAACAATAGAAGAACCTGGTTTTTCTAGGTATTCCAACTACTACTGTTTGCGGAATAATAAACACTAAAATAAAGAACAGAGAGATTTTTACGAGGAAAACACCTGGCTCAAAAGGTGCAAAAATCACGACCTACTACTCAGTAGGGTTTTCCCAAACTTCCACTAAAATTAATGAGACAAAACAACATTTACAAAAACTTTTTGTAAACCTAAGAATTAACTCTAATCCCATTGTGGCACACAGCCTCAACTGTTGCGACAACATCAAGTTAACTCTAACTTGAATACTCTAGGTACCTAATACAATTGATTCTATGAAAGCTAAAAGGTACAATGTAAAATCACTTACTACAATTGAACTAAAATAAAAGATAGACACTTGAAACTTGTTCTTCTATCTCGTTCAAGTAGCTTCAGGAATGCACACTTAAATCACACATAAATTGCTTGCAAAATCGCCTTGCTCTTTTTCTCCCAATTTAAGTTTAACTTCTGCTTATGTGCATTACCTATAAAAGATAACAACACTGATATATAATAGGTTAATAATTAGAGTTTTTGACTGGTATTCAATTGCTGCCCTTCTATCGTAGAATAGTTCATGATGATCTCAAACTCTAACACCATCTTCATCCTAAATTGTGTTCTCTTCATGTAACGAGTCTTTATCTCCTTATCCAATATGTAACATTTTCGATCAGAACAGAAGATATTGTTGCTCGATCAATTATACTTATCTCCTTCACGTGCATCTCATATGTACATGTAGATCATGACTGTGCTTCACAAGATGGACATGGTCCATGTCTGAGTTCTTTTGTCAATCTTCAAAACTTCACATGTTCTTGGGATAACTCCTGTCATGCATTTTGGTTGGTTCCTACTGATAGGGAAAGGATCAAGAGGTTCATCAATGGCCTCGCATATCATGTACAATTGCTTGTGACTAGGGAAAAGGTATCTAGTGCTATTTTTGATGAGTTTGTCGACATTGTTCGGCAGATAGATGTGGTCAATAGTCAGGAGCGAGGTCAGTGAGAGAGAAAGAGGCCTCGGAGATCAGGAGGTTTCATCGGTGTTCTTTCTAGGGGCCAGTTCTACCACGACATGGGTCATTCTTACTGGCATGCACAGATGGCTCGCCAAGTTCACCATGGTGTATCATCCGACCAAGGTTCATACAGTTCTTATTAAGGTCAATCATATCTCAGTGCCTTTCCAGCTCAGAGTTCGTCCCGTGCTCCATTGGTTCAGAGCTCATCTATGCCAGGCCCTTCTACCATTTATCCTGGTGCTAGGGGCTCCCTTCAGTCCCCACCATCAACACCGGGGAGTTTCTATGAGTGCAGAGAGTTTGGGCACTTGTGGAGATAGTGTCCTCGTCATTTGGGAGGCCCAGTGTAGTAGAAGAGTCAGGCTGCAACTTTTGTACTAGTTATTACACCACCCGCTCAGCCAACTCAAGGTAGGGCCTAGTCAAGTAGAGGTCGCCCTAGAATGGGTGGCGGTCACGCCTGATTCTATGTTATTTCCGCTAGACCAGATGTTGTTACTTCATATGCAATAATCACAGGTAGAGTCTCAGTTTGCCACAGGGATGCCTCTGTATTATTTGACCTTGGTTCCACTTATTCGTATGTATCATCGTATTTTTCTCATTATCTGGATATTCCTCATGAGTCTCTAGTTTCACTGTTCATGTATATATGCCGGTGGGTGATACTATTATTATAGACCATGTAAATCTATCGTGTGTACTGACTATTGGGGGAGTAGAGACTAGAGTTGATTTCTTGTTGCTTAGTATGGTTGGCTTCAATGTGATCTTTGGTATGGACTGGTTGTCTCCATGTCATTATGTTGTAGATTATTACACTAAGATCATGATGTTGGTGATGACGGGGTTGCCACAATTGAGTGGTGAGGTTCTCACTATGTTCCCAACAGAGTGATTTCATACTTGAAGGCCCAGCGGATGGTTAGGAACGGTTGTTTATCTTCTTTGGCCTTTGTGAGGGATGTTGGTGCTGAGACCCCTATTATTGATTCTGTTATGATGGCAAGAGATTTCCCGGATATGTTTCATGTAGACCTGACTGGCATGCCGCGTGATCGGGACATTGATTTTGGTATTGATTAGTGCGAGCACTCAACCTATTTCTATTCTTCCGCACCGCATAACACCGACTGAGTTGAATGAGTTGAAAGAGTAGTTTCAGGAACATCATAAGGGTTTTATTACGCCTAGTGTGTCAACTTGGGGTGCATCGGTTCTGTTTGTGAAGAAGAAGGATTGTACTATGAGAATGTGCATTGATTATAGATAGTTGAACAAAGCCACAATCAAGAATAAGTATCCTTTACCGCATATTGATGATCTTTTCGACCAGTTTTAGGGAGAGAGGGTGTTCTCCAAGATTGATTTGAGGTCTAGGTATCACCAGTTGAATATTCAGGACTCGGATATTCTAAAGACAACATTGAGGACCCGTTATGGTCATTATGAGTTTCTTGTGATGTCTTTTAGGCTGACCAAAGCCCCAACAATGTTCTTGAATTTCATGAACAATGTATTTTAGCCTTATCTCACCTCGTTTGTTATAGTGTTCATTGATGATATCCTGGTGTACTCTCGTAGCTAGGAGGAGCATGCCTAACATTTAATGATTGTGTTACAGTAGTTGAAGAGGAGAAATGTTTTGCCAAGTTCTCCAAGTGTGAGTTTTGGCTCAGTTGGGTGGCATTCTTGGGGCACGTGGTGTCCAGTGAGGGTATTCATGTGGATCCAAAGAAGATAGAGGTAGTTCAGAGTTGGCATAGACCGTCCTCAGCTACGGAAATTCGGAGCTTTCTTTGTTTGGCCGGTTATTATCATCGCTTCGTGTATGGTTTCTTGTCTATTGCATTGCCCTTGATAAAATTGACCTAAAAGGGTGCTCCTTTCAGGTGGTCGAATGAGTGTGAGGAGAGCTTTCAGAAGCTCAAGACTGCCTTGACCACAACTCTAGTTCTAGTTTTGCCCTCAGCTTCAGGATCTTATACATTATATACTGTGATGCTTCTCGGTTTGGTATTGGGTGCGTCTTAATGCGGGAAGGTGGAATGATTGCTTATGCTTCGCTCTAGTTGAAGCCTCATGAGAAGAAGTACCTTGTTCATGATTTGCAGTTGGCTGCCATTGTTCATGCATTGAAGATTTGGAGGCACTATCTCTATGGTTTTCTTGTTAGGTAATTATAGATCATCGGAGCCTCCAAAACTTGTTCGAATAGAGGGATGTAAATTTGATGCAACGGAGATTGTTGGAGCTTCTAAAGACTATGATATTACCATTCTGTATCACCCGGGGAAGTCCAATGTGGTGGGCGATGCCTTGAGTAGGAATGCAATGAGTATGGGTAGCCTTGCATTAATTCATGTTGGTGAGAGACCTCTTGCAATTGATGTTCAGGCCTTGGCCAACCAATTCATGATATTAGATGTTTCATAACCTAGTCGGTGTTGATACTCAATTTTTCCCTATGTATTTTTTATACTCGAAATATTTTCAAAATAGCATGTGTATGCATATATAAGCATGCCCAAGAGTTTTGGTATTTTTTCTAATTTTTAAAGATTTTTAAATCAACTTATTATCCATTTTAGCAGTATAAAAAATCAGTAATTATTCCCAAAATTATCATTTTGGTGAATAATTTATTTTATTCCCATATTTACACCAAAATATAGCTAAGGTAATTTTTGTACATTTTTTTTACAAATTATTAAGTATTTTAAAAGATTAATTGCATGTAATTGCAACTTTAGCTTATTTTAAGAATTATAGCATTTTATAATTATGAAATTGGTCCCCAATATTTTTTAAATTAATATCTATACATTATAAATTGGTTCAGTACTTTTAATTTGATTTTAAAATCATATTTACTAATTTTTTTAAAAATAAAAATGGTAAACCTGGCTATTTAAAAACTGGCCTCATTTCATTTCAATTGCAGCCCATTTGGTATTTCAATTATAGCCTAAATTAACCCCCCTAATTGACCCAATTTTGGACCCAATTTCGGACCAGCCCAATTCCATTTAACCCGTTTAAAATTACCTGACCCGAACCCCTTTTAATCTAGGGTGTTGATCAACCTAATCAATGGCCACGATCACTCCTTACCTTTTTTAATCCCCCAACTCTAACCTAATTCCCTTATTTCAATCAGGCAGCCGCCTTTGAATACTCCACTCTCTCTCAAACTCTCTTGAATATTCTCTAACCATAGCCGCCTTTCACAATCTTCTACCATAACCTTGCCGGAATCTATGGCTTCTCAGGCCATGGATGACATATACTCACCTCCTATTACCCTCTTGTGCCTGATACTTGAAGGTTCGAGAACTGACCTCGAAGGTCTTAACCCAGACCTTCACCGACTTTAAGTTTCCGGCCATCTCCGGCCTTGCTCCGGCATATCCTAGCCTCCTGAGTCTGATTCCGACCTTATCCGACATAGATCAGACCTTTTCCAAGCCTTTCTCATCCTAGGGTTCCTCTAAAACCCTAACCTTTCGAGGTTTTCTCCGATTCTTTTAGATCCATTGTGTATCTATGCTATACTTGAGCTTTTAAATGATTTCCCTAAATTTTCCTTTGAATTTCAAAACCCTTCTTTTCTGATTTAGGATTTTCTGGAAAATGTTTAAGTGTTTTTATGATTTTTCTTCTTTGTGTTTGCCTCTGCTGTGTTCTCGTATCATCTTTTGTATGCTTCCCTTACTGTGTTTTCTATACTATTGCCTTGTAGATTTTTCTAATGTATATTATCATGTTCTTATATGTTTATCGTACTGTGTTTTCCTATATGCTTTTCTGCTATACCTTTTCCGGCGATTCTTATGTTTTTCTACTATATTTTCCTTGCCAAGTTCTTATGGTTCTTTATCTGCCTTCTACTGAGCCTTGTTTAGGGTTCTTCTAAGCATGTTTCTCCTGTTCTTATAAGTATTTTCCATTGTGTGCTTTGAATCCTTCTACTGTGATTGCATGTTGCTTTGCTATATATGTTTTGATCAATTTTCTTGCTCTTTTTTTGTAATTTGCCTGATCTAGGATTCTTATTTCAAAACCCCCAACTCTTTTAGGATAATTTTGGAGTTTCATATGATTCTGATTTTTGATAAACTCTTCTAAACTCTGCTACTGGATTTTTATGTTGATTTACACGACAGTCTTCTTTCATACTCACATGCTCCTTATATATGATGAATTTCCTTCTAATTGGTTTTCAAATTTTCAATTAGCATAAACCTCCTTCTGAATATAGCTTGATTGATTTTCCTTCCATCTTTTACTGATTCCCTAGATGATTTGGCTTAGGTAAAACCCTTCTTTTTTTTTGTGACTTGGTTCATTCGTACCAAATTTCAGACCTTTGTGATTTACTGGCTGTCAACTAATTCTCTTGCCTTATTTGCATAAACTGTGTATTGTCAAGACCCTGTCATTAAATAACTTCCATGAACTTGCCTCTAATTTGCTACTTTGCACAAAAGGTTTGTCTAATTTCTTTCCTTAATTAGTTTGTACCGTTTGAATCTGGATCCCTTAATTAAGGTGAGTCTTATGTAATTGATTGACAATCAGGATGCTATTATTTTCTTACCTTATTTTCTCATGGCTTTCACGCTATAAATACATAACTCTTTAACACAAGGATGATTTAACAACCACACACGATTAAACACACTTCACACTACACAATCACAATTCTCTTCTGAACTTATACTTAGAGTATTCTTGCTTCTTGTCTTCACTTTGGCTTTTACAAGGCTAGTGCTTCTCTTTACTGGTCTCTTTGAAACTGGTATGTCCTAACTTAATTTTCAGTATCACCCCAATGTATTTATTTACAGTCCTTGTATCCATGTCTATTTTCTTTTCTCTGTAAAGTTAAACATCTGACTTAATGTGCCTATATGCTAATGTCTGCTTCTCTTCCTTGTGAACAATTGCTCCCTATCCCATTACCCCCTATGTGCTTGCGAGTGGGGACTTAGGGTATGGCAACAAGAATAGTTGTCCATGACCTAAGTTTTGACCCCCTGACCTCCAAGTAGGCTGAAAGGTGTACCAGTATGTGTCATTGCTAGGTATGCCTCTTTGCCTGCTCTTTCTTTATATCCTGCTCCCAGTATGATTCCCCATACCCCATTCCCTATGTATGCCGAGTTAAGGATTAGCCTGGCAGCATCCAAATTGCTGTCCAGGGCTGAACCTGACCTTTAACAAGTTATAACTCCCCAATTTTAAAGCTGACAGGCTGGTCAGAGGTGTGCCAATATCCCAGTTGTTAGGCATGACCACCAACGTTCCATGGCCTTCTCGAATTCCCCTCTATTGCACTTATATTTACTCCTAGCCTCTAAGTTCTACCCCCCTCCTATGAGCCTTGCCTTGGGACCTTGAATTCCCTCTGAACTTGGACATTTGAGGGCTGGCCCTTCCACACTGCACCATAATTCTGTAATGATATTTGGGATGTAAGCACTGCCTGGAGTTCTTGAAGCTCCTTGGAACTTTGACACATCCCAAATAAGAGAAAGGCTTCGGAAAATCTGGTCTTTGGAAGTTGGTTTATTCCATATGTTAGACTAGAAGTCTGAATTAGGCTCTCCTTGGTTGCATTTTTAATTTCTTATGTAATTTACTTTTCTGGATTCATTCAAGTTATAATAATTCGTAATAACTATGAGGTGTATAGTAAAATGAGGAGGGTCCCTTATGTTATGCCTGCGGTGTAGATATCATGCCTTAGGTTTTTATTTTCTGCAATCACAACGTTTTCGTTTATGAATCTGCATATAGATATCCTGCCTATAGGTCATTTTTCATCATACATTTAGAAATCCTGCCTATAAGTCATCTCATTATGCAATTAGAAATCATGCCTATAAGTTTATGCATTGATGTCATCCATATTTTAAATAAACCTAGGACCCCCTTCCCTTTACTTGTTTATACTTGTTCAAATGATTTCTTTTCTTAAATCTTGCCTTCTTTCCCTCCTTAAAAATCAATTTACTTGCAATATTATGTGAAACCCCATTCTACTTGAGCCTTAATTGCTTACTTGATTATGTGAAATCACAATTATAACATGGCAGGGAACCATACTAGTGGATCTTGAGGGGTGCCTAACACCTTCCCCTCGAAATAATTTCTAGCCCTTACCCGAACTCTGGTTCTTCAAACTCATACCCTTCTTAGTGTCCTAATGTACTTAATCATTAGTTGGCGACTCTTCAAACTCCAAAACTCCAATCCGAAAAAGGGAAAAGAGTTGTCCTCCTAAATGTCTTAAATCCGATTTCGCCTTTAAAGAAAAAGGGGGCATCAACAGCATGGCAACTCTGCTGGGGATATTCTTTAGGCTTTTATCATTTCATGTTATTTGTGACTTTATTGCCTTTATTTAACGTCTTTATATCATTTCTACTTCGAAACTGACTTGGCTCTTTGTTTTCTTTTCTTTAATGCTTATAATTATGAGCAATTATTGTAATCATTACTTTTATGAACGTGCAAATACATGACAACTTGTTTCATTCTTGTAAATTGCATCTTCCACATCATATTCCACTCGTGCCAAACAAAATACAATAGCAATGCTTATAATGAGTGGTTGTGCCCTTCTAATATTACACCCCTAAATTTGGCAAAGGCGTATTTACGGTAAAACCAATCGATCAGCGGTGTAGTCGATTGTTCTGTGCTTTTCCCTCTTGAGTTGTCCGCTCAAGAGTACCGGTCTAACACCCCGTAGAAACCTTACTCCGTTTAAACTGTGCATGCATCACTGTCAAACCTAGCCGAGTCAATTATGTTGTCCGCATAATGACTCTTTAAGATAGCCTTGTCCAAAGTCCATCGGGTTTCCTTGAAACCCAAATGGAAACCACCACGTTCTATGCATTTATTTGGAGAACTAAATGCTTTAATGCTAATTATTGGTTTAAATAGTTGAGTCCGGTGGGGGTATGGTCTTAACCCTTTTTGTTTTGCATAAAATGGAGAACAAGGTCCCTGACTTCGGTATGGTCAGTATACCCTCACTCTTGCTGACCTGGTGGAGGATTCTCCCATCAAATGACCAAATCAATGAATGTAAAGAGAGGGTCACCAAGGCTAGCAAAAAGATGGAGTATCTGGAATACAGTCTGCTTGAATTGGAAGGAAAAGTGAGAAAGAGAGTCATCGACTGCCAGAATGCCGAGGGAAACGAAGGAGAGAACCTGGAAAAAGCATTTCTACTAGAAAATATACGCGAACTGGAGGATTTGATCAACGAGAACATTCAACCTGGGGAAGGTCCTTCTGGGACCAAATAGATAGAATTCTTTTATTTTTGCTTTAAATGTAATAATACCAATGGCCATTAATGACATTTTACTTTCCGCAACTCTAGTGTCGTTTTTGGATTCGTCTTATTTTTATCAATAAAATGAGGCATTTAGCATTATAAGTTCTCCAAATCAACTTATCGCTAGGCCTACCTTGGGCACAACGAGGCTCCCAAATTAGGACACGACTTATATTTTTGCACTATATGTTTAAATACTGCAATGTTTTTCTCCTCACAATCCACACTAACTTGTTACCTTTTTTCTTTTACTTTTTGTTTTATTCCCCTTCCCCAAAGGTTAGTTCGTGCATTCTGGCATCGTCATCTTACTTCACAAGATCCAAGGGCCCTCCACCTCCTCTTCCTCCGAGTCCTATCAAAAAAAAAGAACAAGGGAAAAATGGAAGATTTGTGCAACATCAGGAAAGAGAACTCAGTTGAAAGGGCAGAGGTTCCTCAGGTATTCCTGTTTCCAAGGAAAGTGCCTCCCAGCTCGAACAAAAGTTTGAAATTTCAGGAAGAACTGGACCAAGTTCGGAATTCGGAAAGCTTATCATTTTCCCTCACTACCCCAGATGTCAACTTCCACAACACTCAAAATCCCACACCTCCTCAAAACATCCCGAAACCACATAACCATTCCACTCCCCATCACTACTGCAACACATGCCACACTTCAAGTAACACCCCATTGCTCATCCCCGAACCACTAAACTCCACAAATGACCATTCTCACCCTCATCACAACAACCCCATTTATGCGGAAACTATGCCGTATCCTACTCAACCCATTCCAAGCATACCCGAGTATGATGACAAAGACTCTCTTATCAAGAATCTTTCCACCGAACTCAAGAACTAACTAGCAGAGTTCAGGGTAATGAAGGAAGCAAGGGGATTAAGGGACTGAATTACGAAGACCTTTGCATTCAACCAGATGTCGAACTTCTCGAGGGGTATAAACCTCCAAAGTTCGAGATGTTCGATGGCACCGGGGATCCCAGAGTTCATCTAAGGACCTACTGCGATAAACTAGTCAGAGTAGGAAAGGATGAAAAGATTCGCATGAAGCTCTTTATGAGAAGTCTGAAAGGCGATGCTCTATCTTGGTACATTAGCTAAGACCTGAAGAAGTGGACGAATTGGGTGAATAAGGCGTCCGATTTCATTGACAGATTCAGGTTCAACACAGAGAATGCACCAGATGTGTTCTATATCAAGAATTTAAAGAAGAAACCTACGGAGACATTCCGCGAGTATGCTACTCGTTGGAGATCAGAAACCTCTAAGGTCAAGCTGGCCTTAGAAGAAGAACGAATGAACAGGTTTTTCGTTCAGGCTCAAGACCCACAACACTATGAGAGGTTGATATTAATGGAAGGCCAGAAATTTACCGATATCATCAAACTAGGGGAGAGGATCGAGAAAGTCATTAAAAGTGGTATGGTCACTAACTTTGAAGCATTGCAGGCTACCAACAAGGCTCTACGGTCTGGTGGCACATCCAAGAAAAGGGATGTGGGTGCCATGATGGTTTCATAAAGGACAAAATCCCCAATCAAATACCAAAACCTATCCAGTACATCCACTCACATATCAGCCTACCCTAAATTACCAAGTACCCTCGCCCGCTTCTCAGGCTGTATCGCCTACTTACCAATAACCTCCACCTCCCACATCACCCAAATACTCCCAACCCGCATACTTCTACCAAACCTACAATACCAAACAAGCTCACTATCAATCACCTTGCCAAAATTTCCCTAGACCCCGATCGAACTTCAACCGCAGACCTCCCAAACAATACACTGCCGTTGCCGAACCAATTGACCAGCTGTATGAAAGGCTTAAAGATGTTGTTTACATCACCCATATCCCTTCCATAACTCCAGAAAATCCTTTCCAATGGGTCAACCCAAACAAAACACGAGCATACCATTCCTGCATGAAGGGGCATACCATTGATGAGTGCCGCTCCCTGAAGGACAAGATTCAGGCTTTGATTGACAACAAGATCATTGTGGCAAAGGAGCCAACTTCAAACATCCGCAACAACCCACTGCCTGAACACAAAGGTGGAGGCGTTCATATGATAGAGATAGAAGATGATTGGGACCCCAAAGGATCGATCGGATTGATCGCTGAAGGTGACAAGCCAAAGAAACCGACAGTCACACTTAATCCGATTGTAGTCCAGATTCAGCCTTCTGAAGATGCTGAAGTGAACATGTCCATACCACTCGATCTTTAAACACCATCTTCTACAAAAATGCCAGGACCAATTGAGGTTGAGTTTGGGTCCCCAAAGGCACCTGCACCATTCGAAGTTGTTGTGTTACCTCCCAAAGCAAGGGTACCCATCCCAGTGTCAATGCTAGCCATAGCACCATTCCATACGAAGACCATCCCCTGGGACTACACAGTCGAGGCAAGGAGAAAAGGAAAAGCCAAAACCGGAGAAGCAGTTGCGGCACAGGGTAAGACAAGAACCGGCAGGGTTTATACTCCGGAGCATTTAGCCGAATCAAGTAAGCAGGCCTCTTGACGGCCTATTGAAACTGGGTCCGATGATCTCTGGAGGAAGATACAGGCAAAAGAGTACTCAGTCGTTGATCAACTAAATAAAACACCGGCACAGATCTCCACCCTAGCTCTGCTGCAAAGCTCTGATGCACATAAGAATGCTTTGTTAAAGATACTGAGTGTGGCATATGTACCCAGCAACATAACTAGAAGAGAAATGGCAAACATGGTAGGGCAAGTATTGGAGAGCCACAAAAATCACTTTCCTTTAAGACGAGCTGCCAACGGAAGGGCTAAGCCACAACAAAGAATTTCACATCACCGTACAGTGCGAGAATTATTTCATCACCAGGATTTTGATCGACAAAGGATCCAACCTCAATATTTGTCCATTGGTAACTCTCAGAACATTGGGAAAAGACCTGCATGAGATCAGGGATGGAACCATCAATGTCAAAGTTTTCGATGGTTCCCAAAGGTCCACTATTGGGGAAATCAGTTTGTGCTTGCAAATGGGACTGACTTGGTTCGACGTTGACTTCCAAGTGATAGACATCCCAGCATCCTGCTGGAGCCATAGCATCAACCTTGCATCAGGCAGTGAAGTTTGAGAATCACCAAGAGGTGATTATTCATGGCGACGGTAGCAATATACAGTCACCAGACCATCCCAGCAATTAGAGGAAGAAGGAAGATAGGCGAAGAAACCTACCATCACATTGAGCGAGTCAAGGATAAATGGTGGGATAACAAGATTGAAAGTATATTGAATTGGAGCAGATATAAACCTGGCAAGGTGCTCGGCAAGAACCTCCAGAGAATCACCAAACCTATCAAACTGAAGAAACATGGTACCACTTTTGGTTTGGGATATGAATAAACTTGGGAGGAGTTCAACCACTGGTCGCCACTATGGCGCAGTCCCTACTATCCGCTGGAGCATCCAATACCTCGCATGGAGCAGACTTTCCAGCTAGCCAATGTCATATATGGGTCGGAAGAGGAGGAAGCACTAACAGCAATGAGGATTTTGTTTTTGGAAGATGATAACTTTGAGCACGTAATTTTTGCCTCGCATGATTTACTCCTACAGGATTCATAAAATTAGGATTTTTCCTTTAATTATTTTATTTTTTAGGAATTAATTGCATCATTTTTGTATTTGTTTGTATTTTTGTGTGCATGTTTAATTTATATAATTCATAAAAAATACAAAAATAGTGCATATGCATTTAGGACCTAATTTTCTACTTTTTAGGATAATTATTTATTTGATATTACAAAAATGGAAGAAAATAACAAAAAAATAGCTCTTTTTGCATTTTTACTTTTAAATCCATTACATTTTGCTTTTAATTTAGGAATTAATTTTTGTAAATACTATGAGGGTTAATTAGTTTGTATTGTTAAATACATTTAGTTTTAAGGTTTAATTTTAGTTTTGTTTTAATTTTTGAAAAGAAAAAAATTATAAAAAAAGAAATTGAGCTTTTAAATAAGGATGCCCAAATTTGGGCTGGCCCAAACCTGAACCCATCCAAAACCGCTCTACCCAGCCCAGACCTACGTCTGACTGGTCCAGGCTTCCCCTTGACACCAAAGCGATGTCGTATCGTTTAGAACAAATTCCAGCCGTCGAGGTTTCTTGATCGAACGCTTGGGAAGCTAGGTTGTTTTGATATATCAGTGTCCTAACGCCCCCTACCCCATATCTCGTCTCTCTCACCTCACCAAAAGACTCCACTATCTCCGCCATCTGCCACCGCCAGAAATCACTTACGGCGGCGCGAGTCTCTGTTCCCCACCAAAATTACACCATACGTTCCCCTCCACCTCCTCATCTCGAATTCACAATTGTTTTTCCTCAAACATACCCAGAATACCTCGAATCTTCATTTAAAAAATGGAAACCCTAGCTCTGCCACAGTTCTCTGGTGGCGGCGCCACCTTTGTTCAAGCCCAAATCAACACAAAATGACCACCATGACTTCCTCATCCCAGATACCTAACCTACTTCCCTCAAATCACTCCCAAATCCTTCGAATTTGAGATCGAAGGATTGAACCCTAGTTTTAAAATTCAAGACCTTGGTTTTGGTTCGAAGATACAGGTCTATTGTGATTTTATTCGTGTGTTCTTATCAAGAACACACAATTAATATCATAGTCGACCAAAAATCCTTGAAGTTGAAGATTCAGATTCCCTTCCTCGAGTATTCGATTCTAATAGGTACTTTCTTTTTATTCTAGATTTCATCTTCTTTTTCTGTTTCTCTGTTTCTTTTCTTCTTCTTAATTTCTTATTTTGAATTATTCTAGAATTATTTGCATATGTAATGCTGATTTTTCATTAGTTAGAATGTAATTTGTTGGTTTGGTAATAGGACCCTTCTGCTATGAATTTACTCCTTATTTGATTTTATTTTGGTTTGGAATTAGGCTAGGTTAAATTGCTTTATTTTTGTTTGTTCATCATTATTGATTTGAATTTTGATTTTTTTCTTGCCCTGTCTTTGTTTTGCTTGAATTGAAAAATCGTTGAAACTTTAGGGACTTAACAAGACTTAAAATTTTTAGGATAGAAGCTGAAATAAGTAGTATTTTAGAGGGTAATTTGGGTAGTTCAAGTTAGGGAATCTTTTTATGACAGATTTAGAAGTTTCTAGGGGGGGTTTTAATTTGAATTTCAGGTTTTTGGTAGTATAACTTCTGTCACACCTCCTTTTTACACACCACCCCAAAGGATGGTATATAAGGGAGTTTTTACATTTTAAGTGACATTATTCGAAATGGAATTATTTATTCAATTTTATTCAGAGTCGCCACTTGGGATAGGTTTGTTTTTGGTATCCCAAGTCACCGGTTTATTTTAAATCCCGAATCGAGAAAAATTCGACTTTCCTTGTGAAGTCTGCGAACTAGAAATTCTGACTAAGGAATTATGTTAACCCGAGGGAAGGTGTTAGGCACTCCCGGATTCCGTGGTTCTAGCATGGTCGCTTAAACTATTACAAATGGCCCATTATCTGATGTTCAAAGCTATAGTGCAATTTTAAATTATTTACCGCTTTTAATCATTTTTTAGAGAAAATTGCAACATTATTAAAACACGTCTCGAACCACGTCACGTAAATGCACCCGTGGTTTTTCACATATTTTAACATCGTTGAGATTTGGATTTGGGTCACATAAATATGCACTCGAGTTTAGGAAAGTAGATTATTAAAATACGCGCCTAAAGCAACTACGCGTTTGCACTTTGCGAGGGCCATGAAATTTTGCTAAATGGCACGCCTCGGATTCTAAAGATTTTTTAAAGAAATAATTATTCGAGGGCCACGCATTTGTGATTTTATTTGGTGCGGCGCACCCCAACTTCATTTTTTTAAAGGACATCCTAACTAAAATTCGTGAGAGCCATGAACTATTATTATTTACTATGGCTAATTTTGAAAGAGAAACCAATTAATTAACTACGGAAAGATGAAGAGCTTCTACTCATTTAAGCTAAGAATTCTACATTATTGAGTTACCTAAAACACATTGCATTATAAAGTCAAGGGCCCAGAAGGAAATTATTTTAAACACCAAAGAATGAAGCCCCATGTAACACGTCTTCAAGTTTTGGGCTTAAGTCAAGCCTTAGCTTCGATAAGAAAAAGCTCCCAAATGTCTGCACCTTGCATACTTTGCAGATGGGCCTGCGTGAGGCCCAAATTTTCATGTCCAGAACGCCCAAGTAATGTCACTTACTTATGCTACCAAGGAATGAATCAATTTAGTAAATTAAGGCTCTAATTTTAAAACACCAATCACCACTTAATTATCAGGCTATCTGATTTTTACTATTCGAAGATAAAACATCCTGGCTCAAATCTCTAGATCAACCGACCATTTGATCATAAGATGCAGTATTGATTTTCAATCATCTTTCAGAATGGATTCCCCAAACGTAAGATCAGAAATGACCATGCTCATAAAACAATACCCAGGTGAATTAAAAAAAATGAACCAGCACTTGATAATTTGATGAGTCCAAATAAACAAAAAGAGTTAGAACTAAAACTAATATTCAACCCAACACAAAAAAGGACTATGATCCCAAACACTAAAATGAGCAACTGATGCCAACACCCTACGGCTTTTTATTTTTGCTCAACATAATCAAAACCATTCAAAACTAGAGTCTATAATCAATTAAGATTTGCAATAATATGAATCCTAATACCAGAAATACACCATTCAACAAAGCTGGACACAAAAGCAATCAAATAATTCAATGCACTGAACCATCAATTCAACTCACACGTAGTGTTCAAATCTATACTCCTGAAGATTAAACATTATACCCCTCCCGTCCAACCAAACAAACTTCAGCTAATCTAACAAACCAAACTTGCTAAACTATGTCACTATGCTAGCTTACAAATGAGATTCAAACCAGACATATAAATCAACAACTAAAATATGTAAGGAGAGCATAAACTATATAGCAATCATAAAATCTTAAAGGGTGAAGGTTGGATCTCAATCGAGCAACATTTGTAATTAAACTTCCATGTTGAACAGATATTTACACTTCACATGTGGCACAGGATGTGTAAAGTACCGGGAATAATGGAAGCAAAGAAGTGAGGTTCAGCAAATGAAAAGCAGCAGCAACAAAGCACAAGTATTAGCCCAGGAATAAACAAGGAATGATCAACTTTGAAGCGATTTCGAACCAGCAACAGTATTCAATAAAGTCCAGCAATTAAAATCAACCCACAAATGACCTAAACCTTTGAATACCAAGTAGATTCAACTCATTTTGAACTTTCACTTGCTCATGGATTATTTCAGAATGAATATCTCAGGAATTTCAGGGATTTTTTTTAATAGAACAGTGAATTTTTTGAAGTTTTCAGCTGCCTAGAACTTTTCAGGATTTTCAGCACTTGGAATCTGAATTGAGCTTCAAGTAACAATGCCTTTATAGGAAAGTTACTAGGGAAGCCTTAAGGGTTAAGTTATTTCTTTTTCGTCCCTCTCAAATTTTTCCTTTTGCTACTTGGCCCTTCATTTTTTGGCTTGTTACTCAAGTTATTATACCAAAAACCTGAAACTCAAATTAACCCCCCCCCCACCCACTAGAAGCTTCTAAATCTGTTATGAAAAGATTCCCTAACTTGAACTACCCAAATTACCCTCTAAAATACTGCTTATTTCAGCTTCTATCCTAAACTTTTTAAGTCCAGTTAAGTCCCTAAAGTTTCAACGATTTTTCAATTCAAGCAAAATAAAGACAGGGCAAGCAAAAAATAAGAAATCAAATCAATAATGATGAACAAACAAAAATAAAGCAATTTAACCTAGCCTAATTCCAAACAAAAATAAAATCAAATACGGAGCAAATTCATAGCAGAAGGGTCCTATTACCAAACTAACAAATTACATTTTAACTAATGAAAAATCAGCATTACATATGCAAATAATTCTGGAATAATTCAAAAAAGAAATTAAGAAGAAGAAAAGAAACAGAGAAATAGAAAAAGAAGATGAAATCTAGAATAAAAAGAAAATATCTATTAGAATCGAATACTCAAGGAAGGGAATCTGAATCTTCAACGTCAAGGATTTTTGGTCGACTATGATATTAATCGTGTGTTCTTGATAAGAACACACGAATAAAATCACAATAGACCTGAATCTTCGAACCAAAACCAAGGTCCAGAATTTTAAAACTAGGGTTCAATCCTTCGATTTAAAATTCGAAGGATTTGGGAGTGATTTGAGGGAAGTAGGTTAGGTATCTGGGATGAGGAAGTCATGGTGGTCATTTAGTGTTGATTTGGGCTTGAACAGAGGCGGCGCCGCCACCGGAGAACTGTGGCGGCACTAGGGTTTCCATTTTCTACACGAATATTCGAGGAATTCTAGGTATGTTTGAGGAAAGACAATTGTGGATTCGAGATGAGGAGGTAGAGGGGAACGTATGGTGTAATTTTGATGGGGAACGGAGACTCGCCGCTGCCATAGGCGATTTCTGGCGGCGGCAGACGGCGGAGACTGTGGAGTGTTTTGGTGAGGTGAGAGAGACGATAGACGGGGTAGGGGCATTAGGACACTGATATATTGAAACAACCTAGCTTCCCAGTCGTTTGATCTAGAAACCTCGACAGCTGGAATTTGTTCTAAATGATACGGCGGCATTTTGGTGTCAAGGGGGAGCCTGGACCGGGTCAGACGCGGGTCTGGGCTGGGTAGAGGGGTTTTGGACGGGTTCAGTTTTGGGCCAACCCAAATTCGGGCGTCTTTATTTAAAAGCTCAATTTCTTCTTTTTTTTAAATTTCTTTTCTTTTCAAAAATTAAAATAAAACTAAAATTAAACCTTAAAACTAAATTGATTTAACAGTACAAACTAATTAACCTTCATAGTATTTACAAAAATTAATTCCTAAATTAAAAGCAAAATGTAATGAATTTAAAAGTAAAAATGCAAAAAGAGCTATTTTTTATTTTGTTATTTTCTTCCATTTTTGTAATATTAAATAACTAATTATCCTAAAAAGTAGAAAAGTAGGTCCTAAATGCAAATGCACTATTTTTGTATTTTTTATGAATTATATAAATTAAACATGCACACAAAAATACAAACAAACACAAAAATTATGCAATTAATTCCTAAAAAATCGAATAATTAAAGGAAAAATCCTAACTTTACGAATCCTGTAGGAGCAAATCATGCGAGGTAAAAATCACATGCTTATAGCTGCCCCTCTTTGCTCAGAGACACGAAGGGTTTTCGGGCAAAGATAAATGACGAACGATGAGGGATTTTTTCCTGCTTGGCACTCCATGAGAAGCATTTTTTGAAAAGCGTCTGACCGAACCGTGCTTAAGAGGTTGCCCACATATCCTTGGCTGTAAAGGAATCAGGTCAGTGTTGTTCTGGAAGTTTTGGTAGCTGGGACTATCGGGAGCTGTGATTTCACTGCTGATACTGCTACTACTGCTTGCTCACCTCCTTATTACACTGAAAAGGAAAATCAAAAGCTAAGCTAGTTATGCCTATCAACTACGAGTTACAAGATTCCTATTTATAAATCTCTTGAAGGGTTGAGTCTTAGCTAATTTTGCTGTGGACCCCGATCTGAATCTTGATGCTCACAAGTTGTAGGTGCTAGTTCTTTCTTCAGCATTTGAATCAAAGCGGTACATGCGAAGCTTGTGACTTTAATCAAATTTGAGCAGTCCGCATCTTTGTCTGCTTCGGCATTTTGAATTCACTTCTTTTTGTTGTTTTTCTTCTTTTTTTATTTTGGATTAAGACTCATCTTTTGGTCATCTCGAATCCTGTGCCTCGAGGTAGAACCTTCTCAGACATTAAAACAAACAAACGCACGAAATTTTTCTGCCCTAGTTTTCACTAGGAAAATTTCGTGAGTTATTTGTGATGAAACTCTAAACTTATTCTCTTTTCTTTCTTTTTTTTTCGAATAAAACAAGAATTGTGTCTGTCTAGGATGGAAATAATTAGGGAGTGGAGCCCTATATCTAAAATGTTAACTCAGGGATTGGAGCCCTAATGTTGGCGAAAAAGGCGACTAGGGAATGGAGGCCCTATGTCTAAAAGAAAGGCACAACTCATGGATTGGAGCCCTAATTTTGGCAAAAGGCGACTAGGGAATGGAGGCCCTATGTCTATAAAGCTCAACTCATGAATTGGAGCCCTAATGTTGGCAAAAAGCGACTAGGGAATGGAGACCCTATGCCTAAAAGGCACAACTCAAGGATTGGAGCCCCAATATCGGTAAAAGGTGACTAGGGAATGGAGGCCCTATGTCTAAAAAGGCGCAACTCAGGGATTGGAGCCCTAATGTTGGCAAAAAGGCGACTAGAGAATGGAGGCCCTATGTCTAAAAAGATGCAACTCAGGGATTGGAGCTCTAATTTCGGCAAAAAGATACTAGGGAATGGAGGCCCTATGTCTAAAAAGGCGCAACTCAGGGATTGGAGCCCTAATGTTGGCAAAAAGGCGACTAGAGAATGGAGGCCCTATGTCTAAAAAGATGCAACTCAGGGATTGGAGCTCTAATTTTGGCAAAAAGATACTAGGGAATGGAGGCCCTATGTCTAAAAAGGCTCAACTCAGGGATTGGAGCCCTAATGTTGGCAAAAGGCGAATAGGGAATGGAGGCCCTATGTCTAAAACGGCACAACTCAGGGATTGGAGCCCTAATGTTGGACAAAGGCGACTAGGGAATGGAGGCCCTACTTCTAAAAAAGCACAACTTAGGGATTGGAGCCCTAATGTTCGCAAAAGGCGACTAGGGAATGGAGGCCCTATGTCTAAAAAGGTGAAACTCAGGGATTGGAGCCCTAATGTTGGAAAAAAGGCGATTAGGGAATGGAGGCCCTATGTCTGAAAAGGTGCAACTCGGGGATTGGAGCCCTAATGTTGGTAAGAAGGCAATTAGGGAATGGAGGCCCTATGTCTAAAATGGAGCAACTCAACGATTGGAGCCCTAATATTGGCAAAAGGCGACTAGGGAATGGAGTCCCTATGTCTAAAAAGGCACAACTCAGGTATTGGAGCCCTAATGTTGGCAAAAAGGGTAATTAAGGAATGGATGCCCTATGTCTAAAAAGACACAACTCAGGGATTAGAGCCCTAATGTTGGCAAAAAGCCGACTAGGGAATGGAGGCCCTACGTCTAAAAAGCTCAACTCATGGATTTGAGCCCTAATGTTGGCAAAAAAGAGTAAAAGGTTGATATTGGGGATTCTAAACTATCCTTTTTTTTAATTTCTTATTTTTCTTATCTTTTTTTCATTTTTAATAAGATGCAGGAAAGAACTTGGAGGAAACTTCCCTTTTTGGAGTAATTATTTGCTGCAAAGCTGTTTCAGCACCTGCATATTTCTTTTCCTTTTTGGTTGCACCGGCTTCTTGCGCGTCTGGTTGGATTGTACCTGTTTCAATTTTAAAATAAAGAACAATTGTTAGTTTTAAACGGTGGTTGGTTTTGTGGCCTTGATCATCTCAATTGCTTGATCCCGGCCCAACTTCTATTGAGAACCTCTGCTGCTTGCTGGTTTTGAAGATTCATCTCTCTTTCAAACCGAAGAGCTCAACTTTTAGGATTTCGTGACGACTCGCCCGCGTGGGGTTTTGACCCTTTCACTTTATTCTACCTTTAGGACCTTTGCCCTTGACATTCTTTTCCTTTTCAATAACTTTGCTTTGAAAGTGCCAACCATCATGGGCAGTCGAGATCGGCTTGATGAACCCGCTGAGGCTGGGTACTTTTCTTTAGCTTTTGCTAGGCAGAGCCTTGTAAAGCCAGTCTTGCCACTTTTTCTTTGTATTAGTTTCGGGAGCAGAGTTAGACCAAAAGGTATTTAAGGAAAAAGTAAACAAAAGGCAAGAAAATGATTTTAAGGAGAAGCGTCCCTTTCGGGGAGAAAAGAAGGACTTATCTGGGGTGCATCCAGGCTTCAAATAGACATGACATGCTTCTTGGACTGGATGTCCGACCCGCACAAACTTTCCCAACTTCTCATAAACTCATTGACCCGTGTTTCAAATCCAGGGAATCTTGCCAGGGCTCTTTCAATGGTGGGAGATGTCTTCTTTTCGACCGACGGTGCCCTTTGCGGGTTTTGGCCAATCGACCTCTCTCATTTCTCTTCTCATCGTCGCCTGATAGTGCTCTTTACAATATTTCACTAAACGGACTCCCTCATTTTCAATTTCTCTACTCACCGTCGCCTTATGGTGCTCGTGGGTTTTCATAAGACTCTTTCATTTTATTTCTCTCCGTTTGATTGCATCAGATTCCAACAATGGTGTTTTTCGATTCCAACGCCTTTGCCAATTGATCAGAAGGACTTGGACAAGGTTTGGGTAAAAAGAATCTGGATGGAATTACAACTTTGGATCCGTTCTGGTGTGCTCATTTCCGAGCCATTATATCATCTGCCCCAGTTTCACTTTTTAGAGGAATTGGGATTTTTGTTTTGGTGTGACTGAACCCCGGAGAGAGGCTGCCTACGTATCCTTTCAGAATCAAGTCAAACGTAGTTCAGGAAACATTTTTTTTTGTTTTTTTTGTTGTTGTTGTTTTTTTAATAATACTTTCGGGTTCCAAAGAGGGTAAGCAAAGAAAAGTAACCGGCTTAAAGGGTTTGCAAAAGATGGATAGTGTTTGGATAGCAAGAATAAAAGCCTTCGTCATCCCAATTGGACAAATTCATTTCTGCATAAAGCCTAGACATAGTACCTTTTGACTGCATTCGCATTCACAGCTGCTTCAGGATCATTTCTTTCGATATCGCCCAGATACAATGCTCCTCTCGGCAATATCTTTCTGATGATGTATGGGCCCTTCCAATTAGGATCAAATTTTCCTTTTGCTTCCTAGTGATGAGGAAGAGTGCGCCTTAACACGAGCTGTCTCACTTCGAAATTCCTAGATTGCACTTTCTTGTTATAAGTACGGGCCATTCTTTTTTGGTACAACTACTCGTTGCAGACCGCAGCCATCCTCTTTTCATCAATTAAGTTTAGCTGTTCCAGACGGGTCTTGACTCACTCACTGTCCTCAATCTCAGCTTTAACGATGATCCGGAGAGAAGGGATTTCCACCTTCACGGGTATTACGGCCTCAGTTCCATAGACCAAAAGGTATGGGGTTCCTCCTACTGATGTGCACACTGTGGTGCGATATCCCAGTAATGAGAAAGGCAACTTTTCATGCCATTACCTGGAGCTCTGAATCATCTTTCTCAAAATTTTCTTGGTGTTCTTGTTTGCTGCTTCAACAGCACCATTGGCTTTAGACCGGTAGGGAGTAGAGTTCCTATGCATTATTTTGAATTGCTCGCATACCTCTCCCATCAAATTACTATTCAGGTTTGCAGCATTATCTGTGATGATGGTTGCAGGAATGCCAAAACGACAGATAAGATTGGAGGGCACAAAATCTACCACAACTTTCTTAGTGACCGATTTGAGAGTGATGGCTTCAACCCACTTCGTGAAGTAGTCAATGGCAACCAATATGAATTTGTGCCCATTTGAGGCTTTCAGCTCGATCGGCCATATGATGTCCATGCCCCAAGCGACAAATGGCCAAGGTACTGACATGGGATGTAGTTCTATTAGAGGTGCATGAATCAAATCATTGTGCACCTGACACTGATGGCACTTTCGGATAAAGCTGAAGCAGTCATTTTCCATGGTTATCCAGTAATAGCCCGCTCGAAACATTTTGTTTGCCATAACATACCCATTCATGTGGGGTCCGCACACTTCTGCGTGTACTTCATGCATAATCCTTCTGGCCTCTTCGGCATCAATACATCTTAACAAGTTGATATCCGGGGACCTCTTGTACAAGACATCACCACTTAAGAAGAAACCGCTTGCATGCTGCATAATGGTTCTCTTTTGGTCTCCACTGGCTAGCTCGGGGTATTCTTGCATTTTTAGAAACCTTTTGATATCATGGTACTATGGCTGGGTGTTTGGTTCTACCTCAGCCGTATTACAGTAACATTGCCTTTCCCTGATATGGATTTCCAAGGGATCAATGTGGGCATTACCTGGGTAGGGAAACATCGAGGCCAGAGTGGCGAGTGCATCAACTAGTTCATTGTGACAACGAGAGATGTACCTGAACTCTATTGACTTGAATCGTTTGCTAAGATCTTCCACATGTTGCGAATAGGGAATAAGTTTAATATCTTGGGTTTCCCATTCTCCCCGGGCTTGCCCAATAATCAGATATGAGTCTCTCATAATCAACAACTCTTGAACATCTTGGTCGATCGCCATGTTCATACCCATAATGCAGGCTTCATACTCAGCAGTATTGTTTGTGCAGAAAAACCAAAGCTTGGTTATGGCCGGATAGTGCTGACCAGTGGGCGAGATCAAGATTGCCCCAATTCCAACACCTTTTGCATTTACCGCCCCATCAAAGAACATTTTCCAAGCATGGGTGTCTTCAGAGATTGCTTCTATTGAATTTACCTCTTCATCTGGGAAGTACGTGCTCAACGGTTGGTATTCATCATCAATCGGGTTTTCAGCCAAATGATCTGCCAACGCCCAGGCTTTCATTGTCGTGCAAGTGACATAGACTATGTCAAATTTCCTAAGCAGAATTTGCCATTTTGCTAATCTCCCTGTGGGCATCGATTTCTGGAATATGCATTTCAAAGGATCTAACCTGGTTATGAGGTAGGTGGTGTAGGCTTGCAGACAGGTTCTCTCCAACAGAGTATACTTAGCTTCATAGCTGGTAAACTTCTTGCTCAGG
Source organism: Nicotiana glauca (assembly GCA_026770625.1). Taxonomy (NCBI): domain Eukaryota; kingdom Viridiplantae; phylum Streptophyta; class Magnoliopsida; order Solanales; family Solanaceae; genus Nicotiana; species Nicotiana glauca. The sequence continues at coordinate 76,868 of MU685032.1, read as the reverse complement.
TAGTAGATTGCATGTTCTTTCTTCCCGGTTACATCTTGTTGCCCAAGGACACATCCGAAAGAATTTTCCAAGACCATCAGGTACAAGAAAAGAGGCCTCCCTGGCTCTGGTGGGACCAAGATTGGCGGATTTTACAGATATTCCATGATCTTATCAAAAGCTTCATGACATTCATCAGTCCACTTGACTACTACATCTTTCTTCATTAATTTGAATATGGGCTCATATGTAGATGTCAACTGAGCGATGAACCGGTTGATATAGTTTAACCTACCCAACAAGCTCATCATATCTTTCTTAGTTCTTGGAGGAAGCAAATCCCCGATAGATTTTATCTTTGTTGGATCTAACTCGATACCTCTTCGACTGACTATAAAGCCCAAAAGTTTGCCCGATGGGACTCCAAAAGCACATTTGACTGGGTTTAGCTTCAAATCATATTTGCACGACCGTTCGAAGAATTTTCTCATGTCTCGAACATGGTCATCCTGGGTTTTGGACTTGATGATTATGCGTCCACATAAACCTCTATCTCTTGATGCATCATATAATGAAAAATGGCGGTCATGGCCCTCATTAAGGTTGCCCCAGCATTCTTCAAACCAAGTAGCATGACTTTGTAATAATATGTACCCCAAGGTGTGGTAAAAATTGTCTTTTCAGCATCTTCTTCATCCATCAACACTTGGTGATATCCTGCATAACAATCCACGAAGGACTGTATATCATGTTTGATGCAGTTATCAACAAGGATGTGGATGTTGGGCAAAGGGAAGCTATCCTTGGGGCTTGCCTTGTTTAAATCCCTGTAGTCCACACACACCTGGGTCTTCCTGTCTTTCTTTGGAACTGGGACTACATTAGCCAACCATGTAGTGTACAGGACCACTCAGATTACCCCTACTTTCAACTGTTTTGTGACTTCATCTTTGATCTCGTCACTGATATCAGTTTTGAACTTTCTTTGCTTTTGCTGGACCGAAGGGCAATCGGGGTAAGTTGGCAACTTATGAACCACCATATCAACACTTAGCCCTGGCATGTCATCGTACGACCAAGCAAACACATCTTTGAACTCTAACAGGAGTTGGATTATTACATCTCGGGTTTTCTCGTTTGTGTGAATGCTTATCTTGGTTTCCTTGATTTCTTTAGAACTTCCCAAGTTAACCGGCTTGGTATCATTTAAGTTTGGCTTAGGTTTATTCTCAAATTGTTCCAATTCTCGATTTATTTCCCTAAAAGCCTCTTCTTCATCATATTCTGGTTCTTGCTTCATCATTTCACAAGTAGACAATGTGTTTGGATCTAGGCATAGAGTCCGCAAGCATATCATGTTATTTAAAACCGCATTATTAGAACTGAAAAAGAAAATAAAAGATAAAAGTAGCAAAATCAGAAAGAAAGAAAGATGAACGATGAAATATTTATTTCATTTCTTGGAATTTGAAGATAACATGGTTTATATTTGGAAATTAAAAGACAAGAAATATAAAGAAAACATCCGAGTTACACCCTGGAATAATTCGTGATGCAGGAAAAGTGGCAGGATAGATCTACCAAGACTCCGGCCTGATCAGGAATGGCATAGCCTTCCAATTCTGCAGCTTGGCGTTTGGTCCCATATACAGCACCTCAGTGGTGCTGGAGCCCTCTCCTGGCTGAACCATGTGGGCTTCATATAGTATCTTTCTCATTGCCCCACATATCTCTTCAATCTCTTCGGCCGTAAAGACCTCATCCTCCTCTTTTTCATTGTATTTTGGCTAGACAAAGGTCTCGTAAAGATATGGCAGTGGTTGAGGAAAAACCCATCCATCATTCTTTCTATCTTCCGCCCATTTTATGTCATCTGGAGTATGTTGGAAGCCTATCCCGAAGAACTTCTCAGTGGTAGGCAGGGTAACTAGTTTTTTTATTCCTTGTAAGGACCTCCCAAGTCCCTTCCCTTGTTTGAAACCATGTTGTATCATTTCTTTAGCCACCATAATTGATGCATTGGAAAGGAAGGGTTGGGAAAAGAGTTTCCCTCTTCGTACTGGTCTGCCACCACAACTTCAAAGGCCTGGTAAACTATGTGCTCATTGCCTTCTCTCGCTTCAAGACATGGGACTGATGGGTCCCGGTAAATTGATTGTTCATCCTCCCCGTTGACCACGATCTTTTGATCCTCATGCTCGAATTTTACCATTTGATGAAGAGTGGAAGGTAGTGCTCTTGCTGCGTGGATCAATGGCCTTCCCAGAAGAAAGTTGTAGGATGTGTCCACATCTAGAACCTAGAAAGTCACCTCAAAGTCCACCGGGCCAATGGTCAGAATTAGATCGATCTCTCCAATAGTATCCCTTTTTATACCATCGAAAGCTCGTACGCAGACGTTGTTGGGAGGAATCCTTTCGGTCCCGACTTCCATGCACTGTAGAGTTGAGAGTGGGCAGATGTCCACCCTAGAGCCTACGTCCACCATGACTCTTTTCACCTAATACCCTTCACATTTGACAGTTAAGTGCAAGGCTTTGTTATGTGCGGGCCCTTCTGGGGGCAAGTCATTCTTGCAGAAGGAGATCTGGTTGATAGCGAAAAAAATTTTCGCCATTCTTTCTAATTGCTCCACAAAAGTCTCAGCCGGCATGTATTCCTCATTGAGGGTCTTGATTAGTACATTCTGGTGTTCGGGGGATTTTATCAACAAAGATAGCAAGCAGACTTGTTCAGGAAAGTTTCGAAGCTAGTCAACCACTTCATAGTCCGCCGTCTTCATTTTTTGAAAGAAAGCTTCTTCCTCATCGGCACTCACGGGTTTTTTAGCTGGGAAGCGCTTCTTGGTGGTGTTGTTCACTTCTTCCAAGTTGGAGTACTTTTCAACAGGATAATTTTCTTGAACCTCCCCTGAGATTTCCTTGCCTTTATACGTCACCACTATTTTATGGTAGTTCCAGGGCACCGCGGAAGGACCTGTCATGGGCTTCTATGATGCGTGTCCCCTAACCACGGGCTCATTCAGCCTCTATGGCTTAATTGTCCCCCGAATCACATAAGCCCCCTTAGGCACATACATATGGGCTGCTTTGTTCAGTTCAAATCTCTTGGGAGGACTCAAAGTCAACTACTTTTCTTTGCGGCCTCGAGGGACATAGAGAACATCATCTTTGGCAGGGATTGACCCCATTCCTGCTTTGATTTTCTTCTCTGATTTTGGATGGGAGGCTTTATTCCTTTTCTCCCCTTTGTCTTTCTTTAGGGAATTTTTTTTTCTCTCCACATCAGCGATGGCAATTATGGCCTTCAATGCCTAGTCAAATTCCTTATCCTCACAAATTATTCCGATTACTGGCCGTTGTTGTGGGCTGGCAGTAGGTTATTAGTTACATTGGGGACATCCTCATCCCTTAGAACTATCTTTTCCTATTCTATCAAGTTCTCCACTGCTCTTTTCAAAGTACAACAATCATACGTGTCGTGTCCTTCCGCCCCTGAATTATAATCACATCTTACACTCGCTCTGTAAGTGGGTGATGCTAGGTTTTGCCTTGTTTAAGGAACTGGCTGTAGCACACCCATTTGGACAAGCTTTGGAAACAGACTGGAGTAGGATTCACCGATTGGTGTAAAAGTTTACCTCCTGGGTGGCTCACGAGGGGGAAATTTATTCTGTAGAGGACGGGGGTTATAGTGGTTTTGGTGACGAGGCTGGTTTCTTGGAAATAAAGCTTGGTTCATGTTGGCTTATTGCTGAGGCCGGATATAAGATTGAGCATTCTTTACCGTGTATGGCTGAGGAACATAGGCCATGTCCTGGTGGGGGTAATAATGTTGAGGGGTTCTTTCTGGGAACATGGATCTGGGAGCACGGTGTCTTCTTGCACCCGATGCTACCATGGATGTTTCTTCTTTTTTCTTGCCCTTTGCTACTCCTCCAGACCCGCCCTGAATGGCTTGGGAGGTCTCTCTAATAGCGGATTGGCTTAGAATTCTGCCTGTTTTCAATCCATTTTCCACCATTTCACCAATTTTAATAGCTTCCGCGAACGGTTTACCCATAACTGACATCATATTTTGGAAGTAGTCGGCTTCCTGTGCTTGGAGGAACACTATGACCATTTCGACCTCGTCCAACGGAGGCTTTACTATAGATGCTTGCTCACACTATGTGATTACATACTCCCAGAAGCTCTTCGAGGACTTCCTTTTCAAGTTTGCCAATGAGTTTCTGTAAGGAGCAATGTCTGTATTGTACTGGAATTGTCTGACAAAGTCTCTAGCAAGGTCGTCCCTGATGTGCCAATGAGATATATCTTGATCCATATACCACTTGGAGGCAATACCAACCAGACTTTCCCCGAAATAGGCCATGAGTAATTCTTCCCTTTCTCCGGCCCCTCGCAACTGATTGCAGTATTTCTTGAGATGAGCAATAGGATCACCATGACCATCATACTTTTCAAACTTAGGAGTTTTGAATCCCATAGGCAAGTGCACATGAGGGAGCATGCATAAATAAGCATAGGACACACTTTTCTGCCCACTGAGACCTTGTATGTTTTTTAGGCTCTGCTCCATGCTTCTCATTCTCCTTGAAATTTCTTCCCGTTCGGGGGTTTTGGAAGTCTTTTCCTGTCCCGCAGTGAACTCAAATTGAGGTGGTTGAGGATAAGTATAAGTGGGGAACTGGGGAGGCTCCATTTTGAAGGTGGGTGTTTGGAATGTAAAGGCTGAAGGATCAAAGCTGGGCCTAGGCAGGGTAGGCTGTGCAGTGGTTGAGCATGGGGGAGCGGCGAAGATATTCGAGGCCGCACTAGACATGAACACCTGGGGGCGAACCTCAGAATAAGTTCACATGAAATAAGCTGATATAGTTGGATGTCCCAGTAGGGCGTTTGGATGGCTGATTGGAACATTAGAGGTGCCCCATTCGCCCAAGCATCCCACATTTCCATGACCCGAAGACGCAAGATCCTATTCTCTTCAACCGCATCAGATTCTGAGGTCGAGATGCCCGAGATTGGGCTATCATCTGCGATAGGAATTGTTGGCAAGGTCATTTCTGAAGACATTCCGATGCTCCCTTTTGATCTAGTATAGTATGGATGTGAAGCCAAGTTACCACGAAAACCAACCACCGTTCTATAAAAAACCTGGACTGGTTACAGCTGCAAACAGTTAGTTTGAGACAAATAACAGACAGGTAATCGCACGTTAGGGTGTGATGCACCTATACAATTAAATGGGTTTCTACATGTTTTGCAATGGTTGCATGCTTCATCCCGGCTTCTTCAGATTCTTTCCCATTTTCTTCTGTTGATTTCCACTCTCCTTTCTTTTGCCCTTTTTCTATCATTTTCCTCATTTTTCTCTTTTTTTCATTTTCTTTTCTTATTGGAGCTATTTACAAAATTATGACCGGATCCGATGAGGATTGCCTACGTATCACGATACCGCATGAATCAGATCATTACATAGTTCAAGAAAAAATAAAAGCAAAAATTAAGGAAACAATTTTTGGGAAATTTTAATTTTTCATTAATAAAAACTTCTATTACAAAAGATGTTAAACTACTCGTTTTCTTGGAAAGAAAAACTACAAATAGACTCAAAATAAACCAAAATACAGACTCGATACTTGAAAAATCAGGAATACATTAAAGCTTCAACTACTGGGCCCCACGGGGCATCTTTCGGCCTCGCCGCGGGCCTATGTGTGAGACCCCCTTGTAGACACTCCAAATCACCCATAACTTGACGAACAAAAGTCATCACCGCAGCAAAAAATGTGGTACGAGTCATGTCCTTGCACGCTTGGCACTTCATGGTAATATAGTCAGTGATGGCCATAATCCTTTCTCTAATTCTGCCTCTTTCCTGAAGTAGCCGCCCTATCTGTTGGTTCCGGGCCCCTAACACTTGGGAGTCATGAAATTGCTGATTTTGTAATTCCTGTATTTCTTTTTCCATTTGATCCATCAGCTTATAGCAATGCTCCATATCAGCCTTAAAATCTTTAGCCCACTGGACTGCCTCATCCTCAAGAGTAGTCACTTTTCTTCTTAGGCTAGTGATGGTTCCTTCATAGTTTCTCTTCATTTGTTGCACAAACTGTGCCCTTTCTTCTGCTTTCTTTGCCCATTGCGCCCGGATTTTTGCTAGACTATGTTCTTGGCACTCGAGGACTTTCTTTTTAAGACCGCTTATAATGCTTTCATTAGCCCGACTTCTTTCCAAGTTGTCGGCAGCTATTTTCATCTTTCGGATCTGAGCCTTAAGGGCCTCATTTTCCTGGGTCAGTTTCTTCTTTTCACCCTCATCGGCTGCGGCTTGCAAGCCGTTTTCAAACTGAAGGTCCCAAACTTTCTTTTCCAGCTCTCCTATTTTGGCCCTGTATTCATTCTCCTTGGCTAACCAAGCCCACTGTCCTTGCGATGACTCGACAAAATCCTGGAGGTGGGGTCTTTTGGCCGGCCTCCCAAACGCAATTTTCCTTCTATACCAAGCATGGTACCAAGCTTAAACTTCTCCTTTGGATCGATCCCGTACACAGGTATTTGCCGCCAAGTATTGACACTCACTCGAGATCTGGCGAACTGTTGCTTCAGGAAATTGGCCATCAGGAACAATCTCAACTACCTGGGCACTAAGATCTTCATTTTTTGGCACTATTTGGCACCTCCCGAGCTGTCTTAAAACCCGATACGAGGCATAAGGTTGGATGATCCTAAGACCCATCAGGAGGAAGTGAGGCCCAGTTGCTGGAATATATATAACCTCATCCATAGGCAAACATCGAAACGTCCACTCTGTTTGTCTGGCAGTGATGGCCCAAAAATATGATATCCATCCTGTGACCCCTTCAGGCAAGCTGATCCCATCAATCGTCGTATAAACTTCCTCTATGCAGGTTTTCTCCATTGACTCGTAACTCATGAATTGAGAACGATGGCATAGGTGTTCAATCATCCACGTTTGCAACAACAAATTGCACCCCTCAAAAAAGTTTTCTCCGGCTTTGCAGGTTGTGAGAGCACGGAAGATTTCAGCTACTATCATGGGCGCAAGGGTGCTTTTGGCGTGGGTGAGTAAACTGCTGATGACCCCAACTATTTTTATGTCGATATTTTCATCTTTCCTAGGGAACACCAGAAGCCCCAAGAATACCACCATAAAAGCAAAGCGTCTATGTTCTTCCCATTTGAGGCAGTTTCCTTTAATGCATATTTTATTTTCCGGATTGTTGAACCCCCCTATGTGGCCATATCTCTGGTATATAAATTGTGGAGTACAAAAGCCAGCTTCCAAATCCAGATTGTGGACTCCCTGCTTATCTTCAGCGAGTCTAAGAATCTGTGCACAGCTACGGTTCTCGGGGAAACCAAGTACATGTGTCTTAAAGGAATCTCAGCACTCCAAATGTCCCCGGCTATTTCTTCTAAGGTCGGAGTGACTTCAAAATCTAAAAATGAAACACATTGTGTGTCGGGTCCCAGCATGTAACCAATGCCCTTATGATGTCTCCCCTGGGCCTAATCTTCAACAAACCAGTAAGACCTCCCAAATATTTCTTGACCTCGTCTTGCCCTGCTTTACCTAGATCATTCCACCACATATGCAACTCCAAGGGGATTTTGTTCATGATTGAGAAAGGTTTATTTTGAATTATGCTCGTCCTGCACATTTATTAAGGTGATTAAAAGAAAATTATGACTAATTTTGACCTAAAAGAAAAAGTGACACCATTTTTTTTCAAAATTTTCATTTCAAAAACCAAAATCCAGTTTTGCAGATACGTCCTTTTAGCACTTCGGGGAAGAAGATTTTAAGGTTGTGCCCGCTAACCGTTGAAAAATGACCCAAGGTGGCGGTTCTTGCAAAATTCGACGCCCTTTTAGGGACATTCGGCTTATTTTAAACAAGAATGGCATCACCTGACTTATTTGTGACAAAAATTAAAATTTTGTTGTTTTTGGGCTATTTTTGCAAAAAAGGAAGTTGGACCCGACGGGAGTTGCTTACGTATCCCACATCCGGTGAGAATCAAACTGGCGTACTTCGGGAAGATTGGGAATTGAGTAAACTAACTTTTTTTTTTGGAATTTTTGAAAGAAATGCTTTAAAAGAAGAAAGGAAATATTTTTTTTGATTTTTTTTATTTTGAATTTTGTTTTGCTTTTTTTGAAAGAAAGACTTCTAAAAAAAATTCATTTGCTTTTGATTTGAACTTTGGAAATTTTAGATGTAAAAAGAAAATATTTTTGTTCAAACTTTTATTTGTTTTCTCTTTTACTAAAGAAGAAAGAAATATTTTTGGATTTTGGATGTAACCTCTTAATTTTCGAAAGAGGGACTTTTTAATAAAATATTTTGACTTTCTGAACTTTTATTTATTTATAAAAGTACTTCCAAAGAAACGCAAATTATTTTTGGACTTCAAATTTTAAATTTTTTTTATATTGACATTTATGACCGAAAGACATCTAAGGAGTATTTTTTGGATTTTTTTCGAATTTTTTTTTTTGGAAAAATACTTCAAAATGAAGAAAACCTGTATTTTTGGATTTTGATTTTTTATTGATTTTTTTTTTCCGTATGAAAGGCATTAAAAAGAAGGAAGTCATTTTTGAGTTTAAAAAAATTCTTTTTTTTTTTGAATTTTCTAAGAAAAGATTTCAAAAGAAAGAAAATATTTTTGGATTTTTTTGAAAATTGGGTTCGGAACCGATGAGGTTTGCCTACGTATCTCACATCCGATGAGAATCAGACCCGTGTAGTTCGGTCAGTTTTGACAGAATAGGGGAAACATGGCACTTGAAATTTTGGCTCATTTTGAAACGACTTTTTTTCTTCTTTTTTTTTTCATTTTTTCAGAATTCCGGCAGAGTTTCAGAATATTCTAAATACCTACCTCTCATTTTTTTGATTTTCTTTTTTCTTTTTTTTTCTTTGATTTTCTTCCTCTATTCTAGAAGCTAGTCAACATGCAAGACAGAACAGACAGATATGCAAGTAGCACGTAAGATGCATCAGGATGGTCTTTTTCATTTAGGTAAACCTGTCCTAACAGACCCAACCCCTGTGTTGAGTCCCTAAGGTCAAATGTACGTGATGCAAACAAACGTTCCTACTAGGGATCCGGCATGAAGCTATATTATTCTAAGTTTAAAAACCTAGGTATGTGTTCTAGACTGTGTACCCGAGCGGACAACTCGAGCCGAGGAGGGGGCTACGTACCAGGAACCAAAAGGCCACCCGACTTAGTAACTTGTCCGAGTCTCTTTCTTATTTCAAGGTATGTCACTAACAGAATAAGGAATCTTGACCAGCGAGCACATCCCCGAAGATGAGAAGAGAAGGGTTTCGTAGCAGTTTATATACAGTTCAGACAATATCAAAGCGATAAAAGCATCATTTAGCACATTAGGTCCAAACATGTAATAAAACCAGATAATAGATAAAGCCAAATATAACAATTATTCTAAGCTCGAATTCTTGAACCCTGAACCGAAGTTCTGGGTTTTTGTCCCCAACGGGAAAAGCTATCACACCTCCTTTTTTACACACCACTCCGAAGGATAGTATATAAGGGAGTTTTTCCAATTAAAGTAACATTATTCGAAATGGGATTATTTATTCAAATTCAGAGTCGCCACTTGGGATAGGCTATTTGGTGTCCCAAGTCACCGGTTTATTTTGAATCCCAAATCGAGGAAGATTTCAACTTTTCTTGTGAAATCTGCGAACCAGAAATTCTGACTAAGGAATTCTGTTAACCCGGGGGAAGGTGTTAGGCACCCCCAGATTCTGTGGTTCTAGCACAGTCGTTTAAACTATTACAATTGGCCCATTATCTGATTTTAATTCATGTTTTAGCCTATGGTACAATTTTAACTTTAAACCGCTTTTAATTAATTTTAAAGAAGATTGAACGTCATCTAAAATGGGATGGTTTTGAAGGCATAATTCTCCATTTATTTAGCTAATTTTTAGTTACAAAAGGGAGCATAACAGTATTTCCTTCAAGTACTCATTGGAATCCATTCCTTGAAATTTCATTGACCCTATGCCTGTGAAGATCCATAATCAGCCGGCTTATTGTGCCCATTTCGAAGAAGAAGCGGACGGAAAACCTTGGTTTCATGATATCAAGGAATATTTAGCCACAGGGGAATATCCAGAACTAGCAAACGCCACTTAGAAGAGCACACTTCAAAGGTTATCCAACAATTTCTTTCACAATGGAAGTATCATATATAGGAGGACTCCAGATTTAAGGTCTGTTGACGCAAAGGAAGCATCCAGGCTATTGGAAGAAATTCATGCAGGGACCTGCGGCCCACACATGAACGGTTTTGTCTTAGCCAAGAAAATACTCCAAGTTGGTTATTTTTTGATGACTATGGAGACGTACTGCATCCGGTATGTCCGAAAGTGCCACCGCTGTCAGACACATGCAGATATGATAAAGGTGCCTCCTAATTAGCTTACTACAACAAGTTCACCATGGACATTCGCCGCTTGGGGAATGGATGTTATCAGACCTATCAAGCCTACCGCATCAAATGGACACAGGTTCATTCTAGTGGCAATTGATTATTTCACCAAATGGGTTGAAGCAGCATCATATAAGGCAGTGACTAAGAAAGTTGTGGCAGACTTTGTTCGCGACCGCATTGTTTGCCAATTCGAGATTCCAGAATCGATCATTACTAATAATGATTCCAATCTCAACAGTGACCTGATGAAAGCAATGTGTGAAATATTTAAAATCAAACACGAGAATTCTACAGCCTACAGACCACAGATGAATGGAGCTATAGAAGAGGCCAATAAGAATATCAAAAAGATACTAAGGAAAATGATAGAGAAGCATAAGTAGTGGCATGAGAAGCTATCATTTGCTTTATTGGGGTACCGCACCACAGTTCGCACATCAATCGGGGCAACTCCCTACATGTTGGTTTATGGTACAGAAGCAGTCATTCTTGCCGAACTAGAGATCCCCTCCCTGGGGATTATACAGGAAACGGAACTTGAAGACGTAGGATGGGTAAAGAGTCGCTATGAGCAGTTAGCCCTTATAGATGGAAAAAGATTGAACGTAGTTTGTCATGGTCAACTTTATCAAAACAGAATGTCCAGAGCTTTCAACAAAAGAGTCAAGCCAAGACAATTTACACCAAGACAGCTGGTATTGAAGAAAATCTTTCCACGTCAAGATGAAGCCAAAGGGAAATTCTCTCCCAACTGGAAGGGGCCGTACATGGTTCACCGACTTCTAACAGGAGGAGCCCTCATACTCGCAGAAATGCACGGAGAAGTCTGGCCAAAGCTGATCAATTCAGATGCAGTCAAACGATACTATGTGTAACCATTTATGATTCCCTTATGTAATTCGAACTATGTCTAACTTGATTCCCATTTAAGAGGGGATACGTAGGTAGCCTTATGGGTTCGGTCACAATTCAATAAAAAATTTATTTCCCCCTGCTATTGGAAACTGGGGCAGAATTTTGAGGAGGACCCTCAAAATTCCAAAGTTGATCCTCAGCCATCTACCAACACGCAGCTGTCAGAGGCATCAGCCCAGTAAACTGGGGCAGAATTTTGAGGCGGACCCTTAAAATTTCGGAGCGAGAGAGGTTGCAATGTCTTGAACTGCATTGCAGTCGTTGGTTCATCTAAAAGAAAAACTATTTATGTTACACTTTTACTAAATCATGAATTACTACTATCAAAATTGCTTTGTTTAGCAATGCTACCACAATAAAAATAGGAGTCGAGCAGGACAAGCGAGGTCCACGGGAGGATGGACTAACCTTCCCCCTTTACAAAACTCACGATTTTTCTTTGGATATAGGCACCTAAGACATAAAATTATCAAATACGATTACATACTCATACTTTCAGGAATACAACTCTCAGAATCATCGCCTACTTACAATTGATATCCATACTAGACATCCCCAGCGACCACAATACAGCAACCAGCTATCAGCTATCATCTATCAGCTAAGAGACTTCATCATTATTCGCCTCTATATTTTGCATTGCATAAGGCTACCTTTTTGCCTTCCAAGGTTAAGCTCTACCTCCATCTGCATTTCCTGCATTGCATAAGGCTACCTTTCTGCCTTCCGAGGTTAAGCTCTACCTCCATCTGCATTCCCTGCATTGTGTAAGCCTACCTTTCTACCTACCGAGGTTAAGCTCTACCTCCATCTGCATTCCCTGCATTGCATAAGGCTACTATTCTGCCTTTCGAGGTTAAGCTCTACCTTTATTTGCATTTCTTGAATTGCATAAGGCTACTCGTCTGCCTTCTGAGACTAAACTCTGTCTCCATAATTGCATAAGGCTACTCTTCTACCTTCTAAGGTTAAGCTCTTCCTTCATAATTACATCGGCTGAAATACCGCCATTTTATTTAAATCTTTACATCGGCTGAAATATCGCCACTTTATTTAAATCTGGCATCAGCTGAAATATCGCCACTTTATTTAAATCTTTACATCAGTTGAAATATCGCCACTTCATTTAAATCTCGCATGGGTTGAAATACCGCCATTTTATTTAAATCTTTACGTAGGCTGAAATACCGCTACTTCATTTAAATCTCGCATCGGCTGAAAGATCACCATTTATGTTTACACTTTACATCGGCTGAAATATCGCCATTTCATTTAAATCTCGCATCGGCTGAAATATCGCCATTTACGTTTACGCTTTACATCGGCTAAAATATCGCCATTTCATTTAAGTCTTGCATCAGTTGAGAGATTGCCAAATCCTACATTTTATGGGCTGAAAGATCGCCAAATTGTCCAAAGGCGTCATCGTTCGGAGGCACCATTTTCATATCCCAAGAACATCATGACATGGCCTGAGGACCCCACTTTTATCTCTTGCATATCATTATTCAAAGGCATCATAGTTCGGAGGCATCATTCTCATAGCCCAAGAACATCATTTCATAGCCTGCGAATCCTTTATCATACGCTCCATGGCCCAGGACGTCATGGTATGAGGACATCATCCTAACTGTCCAAAGACAGCATTCATGGTCCAATGGGAACTTGTATCACGTTTAAATTTACGCATAATATATGTTGGTCTTACTCACTTGCAGGTACACCGGCTAGCAATGGCCGTCTCAGTAGGAGCGATCCCGCTCGAGTTCCCGTAGCCTATAAGACTCTGACCATCCATCGTATCCATTTTTTGAAATCTCCATCGGCATAGTCCGCCAATGGACCCTGAACTACATATGGCCTAATTCTTGTGAAACCAGGGATACGTAGGCAGCTCAGGAACCAGAGCTCGGTCAAAATTCTTCGATCGTTTCATTCGGTCAAAATTGGCCATCATATCTTTACCCGATAACTCTTTCATCCTTCCCGGGTAAAGAGGGGCAGCTGTTGATACCCAATTTTCCCTATGTATTTTTTATACTCAAAATACTTTTAAAATAGCACGTGTATGCATATATAAGCATGCCCAAGAGTTTTGGTATTTTTCCTAATTTTTGCAGATTTTTAAATCAACTTATTATCCATTTTAGCAGTACAAAAAAATTAGTAATTATTCCCAAAATTATCATTTTGGTGAATAATTTATTTTATTCCCATATTTACACCAAAATATAGTTAAGGTAATTTTTGTACATTTTTTTACAACTTATTTAGTATTTTAAAAGATAAATTGCATGTAATTGCAACTTTAGCCTATAATTGGCCCCCAATATTTTTTTAAATGAATATTTATACTTTATAAATTGGTTCGGTACTTTTAATTTGATCTTAAAATCATTTTAACTATTTTTTAAAAATAAGTCTTGATGATATTTAAATAAATGTCTCTCTTTAATATATACACAAGTGATCTTTCTCAACATTATATTCAAATACATGTCTCTCTTTAATTTAAAAACATCAATTGGTGCATTGGATCTTAAAATTTTTTATACGATGTTCCTTTTTGCATATTCTCTAGTCCTTTAAAGACTTTTGGTGAAAACCAGTGTCACGACCCCAGTTCACCCTCCATGAACATGTCGTGATGGCACTTAGTCCCTATGACTAGGTAAGCCTAACAATGCGGAAATAACATAATTTGCGGAAATAATTAATTAAAACTAAACAAACAAGAAGGAAAAAATGTATATAAATGCCGCTTGACATATACAACTCAATAACGCGGAAGTCTACAATATCATCCCAAAACCCGAAAACTCACGAGAACACAAGCTAACGGAAGGTAATACACTGCTCTAACTCCAAAATATCTAAAACAATAGTACGAAAGGAAAAGCTAACTGCTAAAGCTAGAATAAGATAGAGACTATTGGTCTGCGGACGCGGCAGATATACCTCGAAGTATCTGCTAGATCTCTCCGCCTCGAGGATGATACGCCTGGGTAGAGCTACCTGGATCTGCATATGAAAAACATACGCAGAAGGGGCATGAGTACATCATAGCAATACTCAGTAAGTGCCAAGCCTAACCTCAATTGGGTAGCGACGAGGAAGGGCAGGGCCCTAATGAGAATAAACATAATAATAAGAAGTCTTACAACAGCATGAAATAAACAGAAATAATGAGTACAGCTATTAAGTAAGACAGGTTATACAAGGCAACAATTAACACTCAGAGAATAGGATAACACGTAGTAAAACAGCTCAATGGCAATACCAACAATGAGGATCTCCCAAGATACCGTCCTGTAGTCCCTTTCATCAACTGTCCAAGGAGCTCCCGAGATACCATCCCATAGTCCGGCTATTAAAGTGCAGGGGGGATCTACTAGGAATCTAACCCGTAGTCCTAAAGTAAAGGTGCAAGGGGATCTACCGGGAATCTAACACGTAGTGCCAAAGTAAACAAACAAGGGGGGGTAAAAATGGCTATTTAAAAACTAGCCTCATTTCATTTCACTTGCAGCCAATTTGGTATTTCAATTATAACATAAATTAACCCTCCTAATTGACCCAATTTTGGACCCAATTACGGACCAGCCCAATTCTATTTAACCTGTTTAAAATTACCCAACCCAAACCCCTTTTAATCTAGGCCGTTGATCAACCTGATCAACGGCCATGATCACCCCTTACCTTTTTTAATCCCCCAACCCTAACCTAATTCCCTCATTTCAATCGGTCAACCGCCTTTGAATAATCCACTCTCTCGAATATTCCCCAACCCTAGCCGCCTTTCACCATCTTCTACCATAACCTCGCCGGAATCCATGGCTTCTCAGGCCATGGATGACATATACTCACCTCCGATTACCCTCATGTTCCTGATACTTGAAGGTTCAAGACCAGACCTCGAAGGTCTTCACCCAGACCATCACCGACTCAAGGTTTTTGGCCATCTCCAGCATATCCTAGCCCCATGAGTCTGATTCCGACCTTATCCGACTTAGATTGGACCTTTTCCAAGCCTTTCTCATCCTAGGGTTGCTCTGACACCCTAACCTTTTGAGGTTTTCTCCGATTCTTTTAGATTTGTTGTGTATCTATGCTATACTTGAGCTTTTAAATGATTTCCCTAAATTTTCCTTTGAAAATTACTTTCAAAACCCTTCTTTTCCGATTTAGGGTTTTCTGGAAAATGTTTAAGAGTTTTTATGATTTTTCTTCTTTGTGTTTGCCTTTGTTGTGTTCTCGTATCATCTTTTGTATGCTTCCCTTACTGTGTTTTCTATACTATTGTCTTGTAGATTTTTCTACTATATTTTATCATGTTCTTATTTGTTTATCGTACTGTGTTTTCCTATATGCTTTTCTGCTATACCTTTTCCGGCGATTCTTGTGTTTTTCTACTATATTTTCCTTGCTAAGTTCTTATGGTTCTTTATCTGCCTTCTACTGAGCCTTGTTTAGGGTTCTTCTAAGCATGTTTCTCCTGTTGTTCTTATTAGTATTTGCCATGTTCACACTATAAATGCATAACTCTTTAACACAAGGACGATTTAAAAATCACACACGATTAAACACCCTTCACACTACACAATCATAATTCTCTTTTGAACTTATACTTAGAGTATTCTTACTTCTTGTCTACACTTTGTCTTCTACAAGGCTACTGCTTCTCTTTACTTGTCTCTTTGAAACTGGTATGTCCTAACTTAATTTTCAGCATCACCCCAATGTGTTTATTTACAGTTCTTGTATCCATGTCTATTTTCTTTTCTCTATAAAGTTAAACATCTGACTTAATGTGCCTATATGCTACTATCTGCTTCTCTTCCTTGTGAACAATTGCTCCTTATCCCATTACCTCCTATGTGTTTGTGAGTGGGGACTTAGGGCATGGCAATAAGAATAGTTGTCCATGACCTAAGTTTTGACCCCCTGACCTCCAAGTAGGCTGGAAGGTGTGTCAGTATGTCTCATTACTGGGTATGCCCTTTTGCCTGCACTTTTCTTGTATCCTGCTCCCAGTATGAATCCTCATACCCCATTCCCTATGTATGTTGAGTTAAGGTATAGCCTGGCGACATCCAAATTGTTGTCCAGGGCTGAACCTGACCTTTAACAGGTTCTAACTCCCCAATTTTAAAGCTGACAGGCTGGTCAAGGGTGTGCCAGCATCCCAATTGTTGGGCATGACCACCAACCTGCCATGGCCTTCTTTAATTCCCATCTATTACACTTACACTAACTCCTAACCTCTAAGTTATGCCCCTCTCCTATAAGCTTTGTCTTGGGACCTTGAGTTCCCTCTGAACTTGGACATTTGAGGGCTGGCCCTTCCACACTACACCATAATTCTGTAATGATATTTGGGGTGTAAGCACTGCCTGGAGTTCTTGAAGCTCCTTGGAACTTTGACACATCCCAAATAAGAGAAAGGCTTTGGAAAATCTGGTCTTTGGAAGTTGGTTTATTTATGTGAGACTAGGAGTTTGAATTAGGCTCTCCTTGGTTGGATTTTTAATTTCTGATGTAATTTACTTTTCTGGATTCAATAAAGTTGTAATAATTTGTAATAACTATGGGGTGTATAGTAAAATAGGGAGGGTCCCTTATGTTATACATGCGGGGTAGATATCATGCCTTAGGTTTTTATTTTCTGCAATCACAACATTTTCGTTTATGAATCTGCATATAGATATCCTACCTATAGGTTATTTTTCATCATACATTTAGAAATCATGCCTATAAGTCATCTCACTACGCAATTAGAAATCATGCCTATAAGTTTATTCACATCTGCATATAGATATCCTGCCTATAGGTCATTTCATTATACATTTAGAAATCCTATCTATAAGTCATTTCATTATGCATACAGAAATCATGCCTACAAGTATGTCAACCGCATACAGAAATCATACCTATAAGTATGTCATCTGCATATAGAGACCATGCCTATAAGTTTATTCACATTTGCATATGCACATTAGGCAAACAGTCTATAGGTTAAAATAATAAAAATGCACTCTGGATACCATGCATATAGGACTCCTGCACTTTTACAAATATTTTAAAATCAATCACGCTTAGAAAGCATGCCTATAGGAATTACTAACTGAACCCGAATCGTCTATCTCGTTTACAAGTATTAAATCAGTGGTAAAGTCATTTTAAAATCTGCAGAACAGTTGCTTGTTTCTAAAATCAGTAATCTTTCTTTAAAACCAGTATGCCTCCTGCAATGTTAGATATCATGATTACAGGCCTCATCTAGGCAAACCTGAAGGTTATTAATCAACTATACCAGTCTTAATAATTACAACCAGTAGGGAGGTTTAATTCGGACTTCTTATCTGAAAATATGTGATAAATCAGCCACTCTTCCTACGTTAAGTTTATTTAAAGACCTAACTAGTATTTGAAGTCATGCTATGTATTTGCCTTTAAGTGAGGAGGCCTATTTGAGCCATAACTGTTGTTTGCTTCTCCCCCTATTTGATTTATATGTTTTGTTTTTTGCCAAAATTTTTATCCTTTTTTTAAACTTCTAAAAATCCCCAACCCCCTTCCCTTTAGGACTACTTATCCCAAATGCCTCCGGGACTGATAGGATCGGGGCGGGTAATAGCATACAGTAAGTAACGAAACCCTTCCGTGTTTAATACCTTAATGGGGTGGGAAAGGGTAGATATGGATATGATGACCAGTGTGCTAATACCATATGTAGCCCCCCTTTGAGGAGTGATTACTGGGTATTGCATTGATTTGATCCATATTTTAAATAAACCTAGGACCCCTTCCCTTTACTTGTTTATACTTGTTCAAATGATTTCTTTT
The DNA here is from genome assembly GCA_026770625.1 of Nicotiana glauca. Lineage (NCBI taxonomy): Eukaryota > Viridiplantae > Streptophyta > Magnoliopsida > Solanales > Solanaceae > Nicotiana > Nicotiana glauca. The sequence continues at coordinate 58,626 of MU685032.1, read as the reverse complement.
CATAAATCTCTGCCTTCTTTACCTCCTTCAAAATCAATTTACTTGCAATATTATGTGAAAACCCCTTCTATTTGAGCCTTAATTGCTTACTTGATTATGTGAAGTCACAATTATAATATGGCCGGGAACCACGCTAGTGGATTTTGAGGGGTTCCTAACACCTTCCCCTCGAGATAATTTCTATCCCTTACCCGAACTCTAGTTCTGCAAACTCAAACCCTTCTTAGTGTCCTAGTGCACTTAATCATTAGGTGGCGACTCTTCAAACTCCAAAACTCCAATTCCCAAAAAGGGAAAAGATTTGTCCTCCCAAATGTTGTAAACCCGATTTCGCCTTTAAAGAAAAAGGGGGCATAGACAGTAGGTTTTCTAGCCTGTGTGGTTTCTCGGTCTTCCTTATATGATTGCATCAGAGAGTGCCCGTATGATGATCCTGATTTGCTTGTCCTCAAGGATAAGGTTCAGCATAGTGATGCCAGAGATGTGACTATTGGAGATGATGAGGTTTTGATAATGCAGGGTTAGATATCTGTGCCCAATATTGATGGGCTATGTGAGTTGATTCTTGAGGAGGACCACAGTTCGCGGTATTCTATTTATCCTGGTGCCACGAAGATGTATCAGGACTTAAGGCAGCACTATTGGTGGAAGAGAAGGAAGAGGGATAAAATAGGATTTGTAGCTCGGTGTCTTAACTGTCAATAGTTAAAATATGAGCATCAGAGACCGGCTGGATTGATTCAAAAGATAGAAATTCCTGAGTGGAAGTGGGAGCGGATCACCATGGATTTCGTAGTTGAGCTCCCAGACTTCGAGGAAGTTCGATGCTATTTGGGTGATTGTGGATCACCTGACCAAGTCCGTACACTTCATTCTAGTTGGTACTTCTTATTCTTCGGAGCGGTTGGCTGAGATTTGCATTCAAGAGATTTTTTGCCTTCACGGGTGTGTTAGTGTCCATCATTTCAGATCGGGGCATGCAGTTTACATTGCAATTTAGGAGAGCCATACAGTGAGAGTTGGGAACCCAAGTTAAGTTAAATAAAGCATTTCACCCTGAGACGGACGGACAGTCCCAGCAAACTAAAAATATATTGGAGGACATGCTACGCGTTTGTGTTATTGACTTAGGGGGATCTTGGGATCAGTTTCTACTGCTTACGGAGTTTTCCTACAACAATAGTTATCAGTCGAGTATTCATATGGCTCCATATGAGGATTTGTATGGGAGATGGTGTCGATCTCCGGTAGGTTAGTTTGAGACGGGTGAGTCTAGGATTTTGGGTACTGACTTGGTTCAGGATGCAATGGACAAGGTTAAATTGATTCAGAGCGGCTTCGCACGGCGCAGTCTAGACACAAGAGTTATGCCGACAAAAAGGTCTATGATATTTCTTACATGGTTGGGGAGAAGGTTCTGCCAAAGGTTTCACCCATGAAGGGTTTTATGAGATTCGGGAAGAAGGGTAAGTTGAGCCCTCGGTATTTGGGCCATTTGAGGTACTTCAGAGGATTGGTGATGTCACTTACAAGCTTGCCTTGCCACCTAGCTTGTCAAGTGTGCATCTAGTATTTCATGTTTCTACGCTCTGGAAGTATGTTGGTGATATGTCTCATGTTTTGGATTTCAAAATGATTTGGTTTGATGGTGATTTTACTTATGATGTAGAGTCGGTGGCCATTTTGGATCGACAGGTTCGAAAGTTGAGGTCAAAGAACACAGCTTCAGTGAAGGTGTAGTGGAGAGGTTAGTCCATTGAAGAGGCTATTTAGGAGATCGAGCGGGAGATATGGAGCAGATATCCACACCAATTAGAGACTCCAGGTATGTTTCTAGACCCATTCGAGGACGAATGTTTATTTAAGAGGGGGAGGATGTAAGGACCCGGCCAGTCTTTTTGGGAGTTGTAGCCCCTTTCCTCCATTTACTACTCCTTTAGTGCTGCATAGTTGTTATATGACTTACATGGTTAGTTGGTTTGGTCCGGAGAGGTTTCTAAATGAATTGAGACACTTAGTCTCAAAATTGAAAGATTATATTGGAAAAGTTGACCAGATGTTGAATTATGTGTAAACAACTCTAAAATTGAGTTTTGATGGTTCTGTTAGCTTCGTTGGGTGATTTTGGACTTATGAGCACATCTGGATTGTGATTTGGAGGTTCGTAGTTGAATTAGGCTTGAAATGGTAAAAGTTGAATTTTTAGGAAGTTTGACTGGGAGTGGAGTCTTTGATATCAGGGTCAGATTCCAATTTTGAAAGTTGGAGTAGGTTCGTGGTGTCATTAGTGACTTGTGCGCAAAATTTGGGGTCAATCGGATGTGATTTGATAGGTTTCGGTGTCGGTTGTAGAAATTGGAAGTTTCAAAATTTATTAGGCTTGAATCTATGTGCGATTCATGTTTTTGATGTTGTTTGAGGTGATTTAAGTGTTCAACTAAGTTTATATGATTTCTTAAGACTTTCTGGTATATTTGGTTGAGGTCCCAAGGGCCTCAGGTTGATTTCGATTGACTTTCGGAACAAGGTTTGAAGTTGAAGAGTTACTGAAGATTCTGCAATTGCTAGTGTAATCGCACCTTCAGAGTGAGCGCTGCAGGTGCAAGACTGCAAAAGCGGGAAGGGAACCACAGAAGCAAGCAAGGAGGAAGTGATCAGAGGTCGCTGGTGCGAGGTCATTTTCTGCACTTGTGTGCTCGCAGATGCGGCATTAGGGGGCAGGAGTGGAGGGCTCGCAGATGCGATGGTGAATTCCGCATCTCCAATCGCGCAGACGTGGTGCAAAAGTCGCAGAAGCGGAGGCTCGCTGGGTAAGTAAATTATGCAGAAGCAGAGGTTTAACCACAGAAGCAGGTAAGTTTGCCGCAGGTGCGAAAATCCTGGGCAGAATATAAATGTTGTGTTCCGAGGGTTTTATCATTTTTTGACCTTGCAAACTCGGAATCGGGTGATTTTTGAGTGGGATTTTGAAGGGATTCTTGAGGCAAGTCACTTGTGGTTAAATTTCTTCAATAATTATGTTTCCCTATTGATTCTCCCACCTAGTTAGTGTGTGTTGAGGTGTAATTTTGGGGTTTGAGGCTACGGATTTGGAGAGTTGATTTTGGGGATTTGAGTGGCAATTTTGATAAAATTGGTATGGTTAGAATCATAGTTGAATGGGCTTTCATGTTTTGTGACTTTTGTTGGATTTCGAGACGTGGGCACGGGGGCCGGCTTTTAGCCGATTTTGAATTTTTGATTTATAATCTCATATTTTTTGTGTGGAATTGATTACTTTAGCCCCAAGTTATTGTATTGTAGTGCTTATGGCTAGATTTGAGACATTTGAGGGTGATTTGCGAGGCAAAGGCGTATTAGAGTAAATTTTTGCTCAGATTGAGGTAAGTAATAATTCAAAACTTGTTCTGAGGGTATGTAACCCTGGATTTTGTGTTATATGATTGGTTTAGAGTGACCCACATGCTAGGTGACAGGCGTGTGGGCGTGCGGCATAGGAATTGTGACTTGGTCCATTTTGTGGAACTACAAAGTTGAGTAACTTGTTGTTAGCTATATTCTCTCCATGTGTTATAGAAATTTGACCGTTAATTATGTTAGAAATCATGTTTAGGCTATGTATTGTACTGTTGGGACCCACAGAGGACGTGTTACATGTTGAATTACCTGCTAATTGCTATTTGTACTTAGTCTTAGTTTTACTCGCATATTATACCACAGTCTCTATTATTCCTTGTTGATACATCATATCATTGATGTTTGGGCTGATTTACATGATTACTGAGAGCCCGAGAGACTGGAGAGGTTGATGACTGATTGAAGATAAGGGATTTATTGTGAGGATATTTATGGGATCAGCTTGCACGCCACAATATGTTTCATTGATTTATGCCATGATTGGCTTGATATAGCGCTTGGGCTGAAGGAGCCCTCTGGAGTCTGTACACCCCCCAGTGAGCGCAGGTACCTATTGAGTGCAAATGCCGAGTGCCGAGCGACTGAGAGGAAAGAGTGATTGTGAGGAATGACTAATAAGTGATTGTGAGATTTGAGTGAATGGGAGGACTGAGTGGTTGATGTTATGATAGGCTGCATTTGATTTCATTGTTGTTGCATTTAGCTGCCATATATCACTTCTTTGAAATTTCTGAGAGGAATTATATCTGGTTTTACTTGAACTTGACGTGCATAAACTTATTAGACTTAAACTGACGGATTTGAAAGCATGCCTACTTTATTTTGTTGAGACTATCGAAATTGAACTATAAATGTGTAGCTCATCACTATCTTCAGTTCTTTATTTAGTTTTGTTACTTACTGAGTTGATTTTACTCAAGCTACACCCCGCACTTCGTGTGCAGATCTAGTTGTTTCCGGATGCAGAGGGTGTTTATACTATGCACAGTTAACCTTTGGAGACTTCGAGGTAGCTGCCCGACTTTCGCAATCCTTGTTTTCTCCTTCCCTATCATTCATCTTATTGTATCTAGTTTCAGACTACGGTTGACATTATTTTCCAGACTTGTGGTATTTAGACGCTCATTACTTAATGACACCCCGATGTTTGGGAGTTTCCGCATTATATTTTGGGTTTTCTATCCCGTTTATGAAAACTTTTTTCATTTAAAACTACTTTGATTCATTTTCTATTAAATGTCGGGAATATTTTGAAATGTCGGCTTTCCTAGTACAACAATAGGCGCCATCATGACAGGTTAGGATTTGGGTCGTGACACCACCTTTCTCTTTATTTCAATATTTCCACTCAAAATCTAAACCAACCACCCCACACTTCAACTTTTACACAGTTCATAACAAATTCAAGTGCTCATAAGAGGTACAAGGTTCAATAGATGGTCAATTCAAACAAATGAGTAAGGCTTGTGTGGTTGCCAAAGAAACATTATTATAGGCCCAAAGGGGTTAACTAAGATACATAACAATTAGGTGGGTAATAGCATATATCCGGCTCAACAACAAAAAATGCCTATATTAATAAAACTACTATTTTGCTTTACAAACACACGAGGCAAGTTCTAGACATCAAATGTAATGCATAGAATAATACAAAACCTCTCACACATATGGCACATAACTCACTCCGAATTGGACTCATCAAGACACTCGAGTCAAAACAGTTAAGCAAAGTTAAGATCATGCAATTTAAAGTACTTATACAAGAGTCAAAAACTGAGCCTAAGTGTCACAATCAAAGCACTTAAGTATTCTCAAGGCATAATAAAGTAAAGAGACATTGCTTTCAATTCAAATCGTAGCACAAGATTTTCTACTCCTGACAAAATAAAACTAACTACACTTGGTTCAAACAAAATCCTTGTAAAAGAACCGCGACACAAAGAAACACTAAGGGTGAATTAATACACTACCTAACAAAAGATTTTTTGTCTTTTTTCTTCGACTTGGACCCCTCAAGAAACCTGTCGATGATATCTGTCGTCAGGAAAAATTGGATTTATTTATGTATTTTTCCAGTTTCTCTATCTCTAACTACTTAACTAACAAAAAGAAACTAAAACTAATATACATACATATACATACAACATATCCCTCACCCCACACTTTAAGTTGTTGCATGTCCCAATGACACACCATTAAAAGCATAAGGTAGAAGAAACTTCCTTAAATATCTTGCCGGGATCTGAGCTGAAGGCGAGCTCTATTCCTCGTGCTCAAACTAGTGCACACATCCATGCAGACAACTTCTTCTCAGTTATCCTGGGGTACACTGATAACTAGATTTTCACGCATTTTACACTCCTTCTTGCTTATGCTTTGATTAGAAATTCATATAAAATAGTCCCAAAAAGGCTCACAAGTTGTACTTGATTGCAGGTTTGATCAACAAAAAGACAAGATGTCAAAGATCATCTCAAAAGGAGTGAAACTTGCACAAGTCACAAAGACAAGACAAGCTCAGGTAAAACAGGCCCAGTGCGGCCGCACACCACTTTGTTCGGTCCACACTAGAAGATTTAGAGAGGTCGAATCCAAGGAAAAAAGGCAATGCAGCTGCACTAGGATTTGTGCGGTCTGTACTGAGACCAATGCGGCCGCACTTGATTCTGTGCGGTTTACAGAGCCAAGAATCAGAGAATGCCAGTTTTGAGTTTTCAAGCCAATGCGGTTCGCAGTCCATTCTGTGCAGACCGCACTAGAAGCCTCCTCGGCCGCAGTCCCTTCTCTGCAGTCCGTGATGCTAAGGTTCAGAGAGCTATTTTTCAAGTCCAAAGCTCTAGTGCAGACCGCGATCCATTTTGTGCGGTCCGCACTAACCCCGCAGGGGTATTTTTGTCCAGATTTTTTAGCCTAGTATAAATAGCTTCTTTTTCCATTTTAGGGTATCAGAGATTGTAATTAAGCAGCTGCGGTCGTGGGTTCAAGATTCTTAGCTATTTTGGGCCATTTTAGCTACTTTTAAACATTGAATCTTTGTGTTTAACTTAGTGATTAATTAATATGAGTTTTTCTTCATCTATTTCTTGCTTTTCTTCTTTAAATACGAGTAGCTAGACCCATAAGATAGGGTTGTGGCTCAACCCTAGGATGGGCAATTAATGAGTCTTGTAATTTAGGGCTAAATTGACTATGGGTGTTTGTTATTTGGGCCAATTTAAACCTCGAGAGAGTAATACCCAACTTGAACCCTAGTTGCTTGTGCAAATTTGCATACCCTATTGGTCTTGATAAAGCCAATTTGGGAAAAATCACTCGAACCACCGAGAGGTGTAGAGTGGGTAAAGTTTTGCAACGGTCATATCATACTCCCCAAATATTTCAAACGTGCCTTAAATTCAAGTACCTGTCAAATTGACCACCTAGGCGCAAGTCACTACGCTAATCACTTTTAAACCATTTGAACAACCCATAGCATTATAACTCTTAGTTTATTCTAGTTTAAATTAGCAAAGTAGTTGATAAAATTAGAAGTTATACAAAAATCCCAAAAATGATTAGAAGTGTAATTTGGAACACATACATAACTCTACACCAGAAAGATACTCGATTCCAAATTCTAGCTTTCTGTGGATATCGATCTCGACCCTAAATCAGGTAAAAGCTGCTCCTACCCTCTCTCGCTACTTAATTAGTAGTGCGGAGTAGGCCGCGATCACTTTTTGGAGCTGTTATCTGGGAGCTAACGGTTTTGGCTATCTATTTAGTTAGATTTGTGTTTTATTCTTCTTTCCTTCTTGTTACTAATTTGTGTGTGTCAATACTTCAGGTACCAAAATGGCTTTAAATACTAATGATCCTCTTGGAAAAGTGAATGCGGGGGAGGAGGTAGATGACATTGGAGATGAAGAGGTGCCTCTTGTACCTCAAGGACTATGTAGAGGCCACCAAGCCAATGCAGATGATAATATTCTAGACTCTCCTCCACCACCTCCAAGAGTGGCTCCTAGAGTTCTTCCCAACCAAGGCTATGTGAGTGCAATTGTTCCGCCCCGTATTCGGGCGGGCAATTTTCAAATAACAAACGTGATGCTGACATTGTTGGAGCAGCGTGGGTACTTCACGGGTGCTACCGCTCAAAATACCTACAAATATCTCAAGGGGTTTGTGGATACCTGTTGGGGGAGCAACCAAACCAATGTGTCTGAGGATGCACTTCGATTGAGGCAACCCTTTCTCACGTAGGGGGAAAGCATTGGACTGGCTTGAGCGACTTCCCAACCATTCCATCACAACTTGGGATGAGTTGGCGGATTAGTTCATTGCCAAATTCTTCTCACCAGGGCACATGGCAGCACTACGGGATGAGATCTTAGCCTTCAAGCAGGAGCCTACTGAACCATCGCATGAGATTTGGGATCGATATTAGAACTATGGTGAAGGAATGCCCCAACAATGATATGACAGAGGCAATGATACAACAAACCTTCTATCGGGGCATCAATACAACAAATCAATGCATGGCAAACTAATTGGCTGGGGGTAATTTCATGAAGCTACCTTATGATGAAGCTTTTGAGATTCTTGATGAAATGGCTGACACATCCTCCGCTTGGCAAAGTAGAGCCAATGTGCCTCTGGGTTACCCCACGGTTACTCATTTGCACAAAGAACTACATGACCATGGATAGGCTATAGTAGAACTTACAGCAACAATGAACCAATTGGCAAAGGCATAGTTGTAACAAGTTCAAAATCCTCGCCAAGTAAATGTTATGGAGGGTGTTTTCATGCTTGTGAACAATAGAAGACAAAGGGGTCAACAAAACCAAGGGAATTTGGATCAATTTGACAATGATTGTGGTGGATTCCAGATGATTCTTATGATGGGCAAAATGAAGAGGTACAATATGTGAATAATAATTACCAAGTCCAAAGAGGAAATTCTTCCAATCAACAACATCAATGGCGATCCTAGGGTAATTGGAATAACCAACAACAAAGAAACAATAATTGGATCAATTAACATCAAGGGAACAACAATTGGGGAAATCAAAATAACAACCAGAAAATCAGGGAAACTGGGGCAACAGCAACTATTGGGGTGGAAATGACAACAAACAAGGTGGATGGAAAAATAACCAAGGAAATCATGGGCAAGGTTTTCAAAGGCCCCCAATGTACCAACAACCGAGCAATCCACCACCTTTTCCATCCCAAGGTCCTAGTTCATCCAACGATGAAATGGGTAGAATTAAAATGATGTTTGAACAGATGATGAAAATAATGCAGACTCCAATGCGCATTGGCTTCTCACAATACTTCAATTAGGAATTTGGAGGTGCAACTAGGTCAAATCTCTTAGTCCTTGAATACATGACTTAAGGGTGCTCTACCAAGTGGTACGGTTGTGAACCCAAAGGATGGGAACAATCATGTTATGGAGATAACTACAAGGAGTGGAAGAGGTGGTGATTTGAATGCCTCCAAACAAAAGCAAGTTTTGGGTGATGAAGTTGAGTTGCAAAAAGATGATGTTCCTTTGGTGGTTGAGAATGTGGTTGATAAGAATGTGAATCAAGAAGTGAGGATTGATATACAAGATGCCTAGGTGAAAACGGAAAATGACGTGAACCCGTCTAGGGAACACGTAATTGACATGCTAGAGCCGGTTGTGCCAAAAGCCAAGGCACCCTTGCCTAGGCCCCCTCCACCTTATCCTTAAAGGCTAGCCAAGCATAAGAATGAGAATCAGTTTAAAAAGTTCATTGACATGATGAAAAGCCTATCCATCAATGTGCCTTTGGTGGAGGCTTTGGAGCAAATGCCTGGCTATGCTAAATTCATGAAAGATTTGGTTACAAAGAAAAGATCCATGGACTATGAAACTATCAAGATGACCCACCAAGTTAGTGCTATAGTACATTCAATAGCTCCGAAGTTGGAGGATCCCAGTGCTTTCACAATCCCTTGCACTATTGGGAGTGCAAACCTTACTAAAGCTTTGTGTGACCTAGGGGCTAGTATCAATTTGATGCCCTACTCAGTTTTCAAGACTTTGGGTATTGGGCCACCAAGGCCAATTTCCATGAGATTGCAAATTGCGGATAGATCAATGAAGTGACCATGGTGTATAGTTGATGATGTGTTTGTCCGGGTGGACAAATTTATCTTGCCGGCTGATTTTATGATCTTGGATTTTGAGGTAGATTATGAAGTTCCGATCATATTGGGGAGACATTTCCTTGCTCCGAGGAAGGCTCTAGTAGATGTGTAAGCAGGGGAACTCACTTTCAGGGTGGGTAATGAAAAGGTCATTTTTCATGTGTGCAAATCGATGAAGCAGCCCAATTGTACAAAAGTATGCTCATTTGTGGATCTTGTCACGACTGTGATAATTGATGATACCGGTGCAATGATCAATGTTGAGTCCAAAGTCATAGTGCACACCGATCATGAAACTCTTAAATACTTGAGGGCAATGATCACTGGGAGCAAGATAATGAATGAAGCTCAAAGGAACTACACGATGACTGAGAAAGAATTGTTGGCTATTGTGCTCGCAATGGAAAAATGTCGGCCATATCTTATGGGAGCCCAAAGTTATAGTGCACACCAATCATGCAACTCTTAAATACTTGAGGAAAAAGAAAGACTCCAAAGCTAGACTGATGCAATGGGTCGTATTACTTCAACAGTTTGATTTGGAGATTGTGGACCGGAAAAGTGTAGAAAACCAAGTGGCGTATCATTTGTCCCACTTGGAGGAAGAAGGTAGGCCGTGTGATGGCCTAGAGATCAATGATGCATTTCCTGATGATCAGTTGATAACTAGAGATTTTGATGCATTTTATACTCCTTCTTGCTTATGCTTTGATTAGAAATTCATACAAAATAGTCGCAAAAAGGCTCACAAGTTGTACTTGATTGCAGGTTTGATCTACCAAAGGACAAGATGTCAAAGATCAGCTTGAAAAGAGTGAAACTTGCACAAGTGCCAAAGACAAGACAAGCTCTGGCAAAATAGGCCTAGTGCGGCCGCACACCACTTTGTGCGGTCCGCACTAGAAGATTCAAAGAGGTCGATTCCACGGCAAAAAGGCAATGCGACCGCACTAGGATTTGTGCGTTCTGCACTGACACCAATACGGCCGCACTTGATTCTGTGCGGTCCGCAGAGCCAAGATTCAGAGAATGCCAGTTTTGAGTTTACAAGCCAATGCGGTCCGCAATCCATTTTGTGCGGACCGCACTAGAAGCCTCCGCGGCCACAGTCCATTATCTGCAGTAAGCGATACCAAGGTTCAAAGAGCTATTTTTCAAGTCCAAAGCCCTAATGCGTACTGCGGTCCATTTTGTTCAGTCTGCACTAACCCGGCAGGGGCATTTTTGTCATGATTTTTTAGCCTAGTATAAATAGCTTCTTTTTCCATTTTGAGGGTATCAGAAATTGTAATTAAGTAGCAGCGCTCGTGGGTTTGAGATTCTTAGCTATTTTGGGCAATTTTAGCTACTTTTAATTATTGAATCTTTGTGTTTAACTTAGTGATTAACTAATATGAGTTTTTCTTCATCTATTTGTTGTTTTTCTTCTTTAAATATGAGTAGCTAGACCCATAAGCTAGGGTTGTGGCTCAACCCTAGTGTGGGAAATTGATGGGTCTTGTAATTTAAGGCTAAATTGACTATGGGTGTTTGTTATTGGGGCCAATTTCATGGTAAATTGCTGAATTAGTGGTTGCAAACACTAATTTCTGTTGAGCTGACTTGAGCTCTTCTTTAGAAAGAGAGCCTAAGTCTCCGAAATTTGTCCAACAAGGAATTGGGGCATACTCAAGAGATTGATAGCCCTAATTAAAAGGTTAAACCTCAAAAGAGTATACCCGCCTTAAACCCTAGTTGTTTGTGCAAATTTGCATACCCTTTTAGGACAAATCCCTCGAACCACCGAGAGGTGTAGAGTGGGTAAAGTCGTGCAACGGTTATATCATACTCCCCAAATATGTCAAACGTGCTTTAAATTCAAGTACCTATCAATTGACCACCTAGGCAGAAGTTACTACCCTATTGCCTTTTAAACCATTTTAACAACCCGTAGCATTATAACTCTTAGTTTATTCTAGTTTAAATTAGCATAGTAGTTGATAAAATTATAAGTTAAACAAAAATCCCAAAAATGATTAGAAGTGTAATTTGGAATGCATACGTAACTCTACACTAGATAGATACTAGATTCCAAATTCTAGTTCCCTATGGATATTGATCTCGACCATGAATCGGGTAAAAGCTGCTCTGACCCTCTCTCTCTACTTAATTAGTAGTGCGGAGTAGGCCGCGATCACTTTTTGGCGACGTTGCCGGGGACCTAACGGTTTTGGCTATCTATTTAGTTAGATTTGTGTTTTGTTCTTCTTTCCTTCTTGTTACTAATTTGTATGTGTCAATACTTAGATACCAGAATGGCTTTAAATACTAATGACCCTCTTGGAAATGTGAATGCAGGGGAGGAGGTAGATGACATTGGAGATAAAGAGGTGCCTCTTGTACCTCAAGAACAACGTAGAGGCCACCAAGCCAATGCAAATGATAATATCCAGACCCTCCTCTGCCACCTCCAAGAGTGGCTCCTAGAGTTCTTCCCAACCAAGGCTGTGGGAGTGCAATTGTTCTGCCCAGGATTTGGGCGGGCAATTTTCAAATAACAAATGTGATGCTGACATTGTTGGAGCGGCGTGGGTACTTCACGAGTGCTCCAACTCAAAATACCTACAAACATCTCAAGGGATTCGTGGATACTAGTTGGTGGGGAAACCAAACCAATGTGTACGAGGATGCACTTCAATTGAGGCTTTTCCCTTTCTCGCTTAGGGGGAAAGCATTGGATTGGCTTGAGCGACTTCCCAATCATTCCATCACAACTCGAGATGAGTTGGCGGATAATTTCATTGCATAATTCTTCTCATCAGCGCACACGGCAGCACTACGGGATGAGATCTTAGCCTTCAAGAAGGAGCCTACCAAACCATTGCATGAGATTTGGGAGAAACATAGAACTATGGTGTAGGAATGCCCCAACAATGATATGACAGAGGAGATGATACAACAAACCTTCTATCGGGGCATCAATACAACGAATCAATGCATAGTAAACCAATTGGCTGGGGGTAATTTCATGAAGCTGCGTTATGATAAAGCTTGTGAGATTCTTGATGAAATGGCTGACACATCCTCCACTTGGCAAAGTAGAGACAATGTGCCTCAGGGTGACCCCACTATTAATCATTTGCACAAAGAACTACATGACCATGGACAGGCTATAGCAAAACTTACAACAACAATGAACCAATTGGCAAAGGCACAGTTGCAACAAGTTCAGAATCCTCGCAAAGTAAATGCTATGGAGGGTGTTCACATGTTTGTGAACAATAGAAGACAAAGGGGTCGACAGAAACAAGGGAATTCGGATCAATTTGACAAAGATTGTGGTGCATTCCAAGATGATTGTTATGATGGGCAAAATGAAGAGGTACAATATGTGAATAATAATTACCAAGGCAAAAGAGGAAATTCTTCCAATCGACAACAACAATGGCGATCCCAGGGTAATTGGAATAACCAACCAAAGCTACAATAATTGGAACAATCAACATCAAGGGAACAATAATTGGGGAAATCAAAATAACAACCGGAGCAATCAGGGAAACTGGGGCAACAACAACAATTGGGGTGGAAACAATAACGACCAAGGTAGATAGAACAATAACCAAGGAAATCAGGGGCAAGGCTTTCAAAGGTGCCCAATGTACCAACAACCGAGCAATCCACCACCTTTTACACCCCCAGGGTCCTAGTTCATCCAACAATGAAATGGGTGGAATTGAAATGTTTCTTGAATAAAAATGATGAAAAAGAATGCGGACTCCGATGCGCAATTGGCTTCTCACAATACTTCAATAAGGAATTTGGAGGTGCAGCTAGGTCAAATCTCTCGGTCCTTGAATACACGCCCTAAGGGTGCTCTACCAACTGGTACGGTAGTGAACCCAAATGGTGGGAACAATCATGTTATGGCGGTAACTACAAGTAGTGGAAGAGGCGGTGTTGTGAATGCCTCCAAAAAAAAGCAAGTTTTAGGTGATGAAGTTGAGTTGCAAGAAGATGACATTCCTTTGGTGGTTGAGAATGTGGTTAATGAGAATGTGAATCAAGAAGTGAGAATTGATATACAAGATATCGAGATGGAAATTCAAAATGATGTGAACCCGCCTAGGGAACACGTAATTGACATGCTGGAGATGGTTGTGCCAAAAGGCAAGGCACCCTTGCCTAGGCCCCCTCCACCTTATACTCAAAGGCTAGCCAAGCAGAAAAATGAGAATCAGTTTAAAAAGGTTCACTGACATGATGAAGAGTCTATCCATCAATGTGCCTTTGGTGGAGGCTTTGGAGCAAATGCCTGGCTATGCTAAATTTATGAAAGATTTGACTACAAAGAAAATATCCATGGACTGTGAAACTATCAAGAGGACCCACCAAGTTAGTGCTATAGCACATTCAATTCCTCCGAAGTTGGAGGATCCCGATGGTTTCACAATCCCTTGCACTATTGGGAGTGCAAACTCTGCTAAAGCTTTGTGTGACCTAGTGGCTAGTATCAATTTGATGCCCTAATCAGTTTTCAAGACTTTGGATATTGGGCCACCAAGGCCAACTTCCATGAGATTGCAAATGGAGGATAGATCAATGAAGCAACCATTGGGTTTAGCTGATGATGTGCTTGTCTGGGTGGACAAATTTATCTTGCTAGCTGATTTTGTGATATTGGATTGTGAGGTAGACTATGAAGTTCCGATCATATTGGGGAGACCTTTCCTTGCTACGGTGAAGGCTCTAATAGATGTGGAAGCAGGTGAACTCACTTTCTGGGTGGGTGATGAAAAGGTCATTTTTCATGTGTGCAAATCGATGAAGCGGCCCAATTGTAATGAAGTATGCTCATTCGTGGATCTTGTCACGACTGTGATAATTGATGATACCAGTGCAATGATCAATGTTGAGGACCCTTTGGAGGCCGTATTGTTGAATCTTTATGTCAATGATGATGCGGGCCAAGTGGAGTACGTGAATGCTTTACATGGAATAGGCTCTTATTCTTATGAGCCTAGGAAACTCTCGTTAGATCTTGAAAATAGAAAGACGCCTCCAACAAAGCCTTCAATTGAGGAACCCCCGGTGTTGGAGTTGAAGCCATTACCTTCACACCTCATGTATGAATTCTTGGGCTCTGATTCAACTTTACCAATTATTCTCTCCTCTTGTCTTACTAGCATGCAGGTAGATGCCATATTGGCGGTGCTCAAAAAGTGAAAAAGGGAAATTGAATGGACTCTAGCTTATATTCGGGGAATAAGCATCATATTTTGTATGCACAAGATTATTCTGGAAGATGATGCAAAACCCTCCTTGGAACATCAAAGGAGGTTGAACGAGGCAATGCAAGAAGTTGTGAAAAAAGAGATTATCAAGTGGTTAGATGCCAGCGTGGTGTATCCTATCTCTGACAGCTCATGGACTTCTCCGGTGAATGTGTGCCAAAGAAGGGTGGAATGACCTTGGCGACCAATGCTAACAATGAACTTATTCTAACCCGGACAGTGGCTGGATGGAAGGTGTGCATGGACTACCGCAAGCTGAACTAGGTGACCCGCAAGGATCATTTCCCATTACCCTTCCTAGACCAGATGCTTGATTTTCTTGTTATGCGTGCTTTCTATTATTTCTTGGATGGTTATTCAGGGTACAATCAAATTTTGATAGCTCCCGAGGATCAAGAGAAGACAACCTTTGCTAGTCTATATGGCACATTTGCTTTCTCTCGGATGCCCTTTGGGTTGTGCAATGCACCTGCAATATTCCAACGGTGTATGATGGCCATTTTCACCAATATGGTAGAGATATTTTGGAGCTTTTCATGGACGACTTCAGTGTTGTGGGTGATTCATTCGATGAGTGTTTGAACAATTTAGGTAGAGTGTTGGCCCGGTGTGAAGACACCAATCTTGTGCTAAATTGGGAAAAATGCCATTTCATGGTTGAGGAGGGCATAGTTTTAGGTCATAAAGTTTCAAAGAATTGTATTAAGGTTGACAAGGCCAAAATAGAGGTGATTTCAAGACTTTCTCCCCCCTCTTCTGTCAAGGGGGTTAGAAGTTTTCTTAGACATGCGGGGTTCTACCGACGATTTATCAAGGACTTTTCGAAGGTAGTTAATCCTTTATGTAAGTTGCTAGAAAATAATACAAACTTTGTGTTTGATGAGGGATGTATGCAAGCCTTTAAACTTCTCAAGCATAAGTTGACCACTACCTCAATCATTACCGCACCCAATTGGAGCTTGCCTTTCGAGCTCATGTGCGACGCGAGTGATGTTGCGGTTGGGGAAGTTTTGGGTCAAAGAGTGAACAAAATATTTCATCCGGTGTACTATGCGACCAAGACAATGAATGAAGCTCAAAGGAACTACACGATGACTGAGAAAGAATTGTTGGCTATTGTGCTCGCAATGGAAAAATGTCGGCTATATCTTATGGGAGCCCAAAGTCATAGTGCACACCGATCATGCAACTCTTAAATACTTGAGGACAAAGAAAGACTCCAAAGCTAGACTGATGCAATGGGTCGTATTACTTCAAGAGTTTGATTTGGAGATTGTGGACCGGAAAAGTAGAGAAAACCAAGTGGCGTATCATTTGTCCCGCTTGGAGGAGGAAGGTAGGCCGTGTGATAGCCTAGAGATCAATGATGCATTTCCTGATGATTAGTTGATAACTAGAGATTTTGATGCATTTTATACTCCTTCTTGCTTATGCTTTGATTAGAAATTCATAAAAAATAGTCCTAAAAAAGCTCACAAGTTGTACTTGATTGCAGGTTTGATCTACCAAAGGACAAGATGTCAAAGATCAGCCCAAAAGGAGTGAAACTTGCACAAGTGCCAAAGACAAGATAAGCTCAGGCAAAACAGGCCCAGTGCGGCCGCACACCACTTTATGTGGTCCGTACTAGAAGATTCAGAGAGGTCGATTCCAACGTAAAAAGGCAAAAAGGATGCACTAGGATTTGTGCGGTCCGCACTGAGACCAATACGGACATACATAATTTTGTGCGGTCCACAGAGCCAAGATCAGAGAATGCCAGTTTTGAGTTTTCAAGCAATGCGGTCCGCAGTCCATTCTATGCAGACCACACTAGAAGCCTCCGCGGCCGCAGTCCATTCTCTGTGGTCCGCGATGCTAAGGTTCAAAGAGCTATTTTTCAAGTCCAAAGCCCTAGTGCGGACCGCGGTCCATTTTGTGCGATCCACACTAACCCTGTAGGGGCATTTTTGTCCAGATTTTTTAGCCTAGTATAAATAGCTTCTTTTTTTTTTGGGTATCAGAGATTGTAATTAAGTAGTTGTGCTAGTGGGTTCGAGATTCTTAGCTATTTTTCGCAATTTTAGCTACTTTTAATCATTGAATCTTTGTGTTTAACTTAGTGATTAATTAATATGAGTTTTTCTTCATCTATTTCTTGCTTTTTTTCTTTAAATATGAGTATATAGAACCATAAGCTAGGGTTGTGGCTCAACCCTAGTGTGGAAATTGATGGTTCTTGTAATTTAGGGCTAAATTAACTATGGGTGTTTGTTATTTGGGCCAATTTCATGGTAAATTACTGAATTAGTAGTTTGTGTTGAGTTGACTTGAGCTCTTCTTGATAAAGAGAGCCTAAGTCTCCGAAATTGGTCCAACAAGGAATTGGGGCGTACTCAAGAGATTGATAGCCCCAATTAAAAGGTTAAACCTCGAGAGAGTAATACCCTACTTGAACTCTAGTTTCTTGTGCAAATTTGCATATCCAATTGGTCTTGAGAAAGATGTTTCGGGTAAAATCACTCAAACTACCAAGAGGTGTAGAGTGGGTAAAGTCGTGCAACGGTTATATCATACTCACCAAATATGTCAAACATGCCTTAAATTCAAGTACCCGTCAATTGACCACCTAGGCGGAAGTCACTACCCTAGTGCCTTTTAAACCATTTGAACAACCATGGCATTATAACTCTTAGTTTATTCTAGTTTAAATTAGCATAGTAGTTGATAAAATTAGAAGTTAAAAAAAATCCCAAATTAGAAGTGTAATTTGGAACACATACGCAACTCTACACTAGATAGATAATCGATTCCAAATTCTAGCTCTCTGGATATCGATCTCGACCCTAAATCGGGTAAAAGCTGCTCCGACCCTCTCTCGCTATTTAATTAGTAGTGCGGAGTAGGCCGCAATCATATACCCCACACTTATCTCTCTCACTCACTGGAGCCTTCTCTTTTGATCCCTTCAGTTTCCATTTAACACTTGTAGCAACTGGTTTTTCCTTTTGTTACCCTTTTCAACATCCATATTGAAAGTCATAATCTCCTTACCTACTCTAAGCATGAGTTTTCTTTCTTGTATATTTAATATAGCTCTTCTCGTTGCTAAGAATAGTCTTCCTAGGATGAGGGGGACCTCCTTATTCTCCTCCATCTTCACCACTATAAAATCTACATGAAACACGAATGTTTCCACCCGAACTAAGACATCTTCCAATGTCCCCTCGGGTAATAGAGTTGCTTGGTCTGCCAGCTACAAAGATATTGGTGTCGACCTTATCTTTCTGATCCCTTTTTCCAGTTTCCTATAAATAGATAGATGCATTAGATTAATTGAGGCACCATAATCACATAAAGACTCATCAAAATTAATAGAGACTAAAGAGCAAGTTATGGTAAAAGTCCATGGTTCTCCACACTTTTGTGGGAGCTTAGTTTGAAATATCATGATGCAATTATCTTTGAGCTTGACCACTGAGGTTTCTTCTATCTTTCTCTTCTTTGTCAGGACCTCATTCAAGAATTTGACATAAGCCGGTATTTGTGAGAGCACTTCTATGAATGGTAAATTTACATGAACCTGTTTTAGCACATCCAGAAATCTCTCAAACTGCTTGTCCATATTTTCTCTATATAGCTTTTGAGGGAAGGGTAAAGTAGGCACATGCTCACTCTTATTATGTTCCTCCCTTCTCGAAGTTTCTCCCTAGTTTTTGTTCTCAACTTTTGCCTGGCACTTCTTCTTCTTATCAACTTCATTTTCAGTTGTTCCCCACTTTCTTTTTCAGGTATCACATATTTTTGGGTCGGGTGGGATATTTAAACACTTGTCCACTTCTCAATGTTACATCATTCACTATTTCTTTGAGATTTCTCTCAGTATCAGCAGGAAGCATTCCTGGAACCCTCTCAAATAATATTGTTTCAATATGTCCCACTTGCTTCTCTAAATTTAGAATTTCTTCCCATTGTACTTCAAATCATTCACCAGTTTTAACAATGAAGGCCTTTATTAAATCTTCTAGACCGGGTTGATTGGGTTGTTGAGGCTGAAACTACTGCCTCGACTGATTCATAAAACTAAGAGCTCTTTGTCCCTAAAATATAGGGTTGTTTTGTTGCCATGCATTTGCAGTATCCCCGGGTGAACTCCATGGAATATCGGGGAGCTTCTGACCCATTGCACTAAAGTTCAAATTCTCCACAACATTCACTTTCTCAGTTAAGGCTTGACACTCATGATTAGGGTGTCCTCTTACACATATATCAAAACATGCGTGAGGCTCACTTTGTATGTGGCTAAGGTCAGCTTTCGTATTTCTTTATCCATAGCATCAAGTTTTACCTGCACAAATGTATTAGTATCAACTTGGTGAACACTAATTGATCTTCTTCTTTCAGCACTCTCAAAGGGACACTGATTTTCATCTTGAGACAACTCATCAAGAATTGTAACTATCTCATCTGGAGTCTTCTTCATCAACGGACTTCTAGCTGCATTGCTCAATGTTCTACATGAGGCCATTGTCAATACGTCCCAAAAGTCTTGGAGTTGCATCCAGAGTTCAATTCCGCTACGTTGACAAACTATCTCCTTAAATTTCTCCTAAGCTTCAAACATAGTTTCAATCTCTTTCTAGTAGAAGTTATGGATTTATATTCTAAACATGCCTGTCTTAGCTGATGAGAAATATTTATCAAGAAATTTTTTGGTAATCTCATCCCATATTCTAATTGATCCCGTGCTCAAGTTTCAAAGCCACTGCTTTGCATCATCTTTGAGTGTGAAGGAGAATGCCCTTAAGTACACTGCATCTTGTGACACCCTATTGTATTGAAAGGTGTTCATAATCTCCTCAAAGTCCATTAGATGCATATTTGGATCTTTATTCTATTCCCTCTAAAGATACAACAGTTTTGAAGGGTTTGAAGCAACCCTTGCTTCAACTTGAAATTGTTAGCTGCAACTAGAGGTGGTCTCACACTTCATAAGACTTGGTTGTAGACCAGTATAGCATGATCTCCGAGTGATCTCCCAGGTCGAGGAGGTATATTTCTGAGCTAGTCTGCAGCCAAGGGTTGATTTTGAGCAATTCTCTGAGCTCTTTCTTCTTAATAAATAATCTGTGCATCTCTAATAGCTGCTTCCTCAGCATCCGCAGCTTTTTCTCGTTGCTGGTTTGCCTTCCTGACAGCCAAATCTACATTGTCATTACAATCTCAAGCCGTAGTTTCTTTTGTTGAGGATTGCCTAACCTTCTCTAACGTCTCGATGAGATTACTTTCTTTCCTGAGCCATTGAAATTATTGTTCTATCTCTGGTTTGTATGGTAGCACATCTTTTTCTGAAGCTCGAGTCATGCACCAATCTTAACCTATAATTTGTGCACAGTCAAACAACACTAATCGTAAAAAGGAAAAAATAAAATAAAAATAAAAATTCCTGAACTAGCACTAAAACTATTTCAAACACTATTGATTTCTAGTCCCCATTCCCCATTAATGTCACGACCCTAAACCCGAACCCGATCGTGATGGCGTCACTCATGAAGACAAGGTCTGCCAACTATTTTCATTTGAATATTAAACAATTAAATAGTAAGATATCAATCTAAAGCATGATTAAATAACCAGAGTTTAAGCAGATAATAGCATAATTCGTAGAAAATAACCCAACACAACCCAGTATCGGGGTGTCACTAGTCATGAGCATCTCAACAAATCTGGAAAACTCCAAATTAAACTACAGAGTTTAATACAAAAACTAAGAACATGAAGAAATAAGATAAGGAAAAGCTTCGGGCTGCGAACGCCAACAACTACCTAGAGACTCCTTAGATCCGCCAGGCTGGGAATGATCAGCACTCGGGAGCGGGACCAAATGCGCCTGAATCTGTACACAGGGTGCAGGGAGTAAAGTGAGCACTCCAACTCAGTGAGTAAAAAATGTAAATAAAGACTGAAAGCAAGAAATCACGTAAGGCACAACGCATTCTATAATGAAGTAGTAAAACCATTTAAAAATAATAAATTAGTGAAAATAGGTAAAAATCCTTTAAATCAAATATAATTTCATGAAAAAGACCTTTTTCAACAATTAAGCAGGTAATTAACAGGCAATTAAGGAAAGTAAGCACATAAAGGTTCGCCCCTCTGGTACAGTATCAGCAAACCGCCCCTTGGGAAACATCTCAGAACAATACCAGCCCCTCGGACTCAATCTCACATCACAATGGGTACCCGCGCTCACTGGGGTGTGCAGACTCTTGGAGGGGCCCCTTACGGCCCAAGCGCAATATCAAGCCATCTCATGGCATAATCACTAGGCTCTCCGCCTCATATCAATCAAGCCACTCGTGTCATACATATCTCAGGCCCTCGGCCTCAGATCATGATCCATGTTTCCTCACAACATAGGCCCTCGGACTTACTTAGTCGAAAATACTCACAAGCCACTCGACCAATAGTAAAACAATGATTCTCAGCCCAATCATCATTTAAAAGATCATTTAAGTATTAAAAATGGAGTAAGCATGGCTGAGTATGAAAACTGTGGAAAATAACACGACTGAGTTCAAGTATAAAGTCCAAACAGTGAGGAATTATCAATATAAATCCTCGAAGGGTCCAAATGGTTGGCAAGAGTCCCAAATATGGCATTCAGCCCAAACATAGCAAATAGATTTCAGTCAAATATGCGGTAAAATAGTCATTCGGGACAGACTAAGTCACAATCCCTATCAGTGCATGACCCCTCGCTCGTCATCAAGCGTGTGCGCCACCTAAGTATAGCATAAAGATGCGCAATCTGAGGTCTCAAACCCTCATAACATCATTTACAATCATTACTCACCTCGAACCGGTCAAATCTCTAGCTCGCGATGCCTTTGACCCTCGAATTGACCTAAACTCACGTCGAATCTATCCAAAATCAGAACGAAGACGTCAAAATAGGCTAAGGGAACGAAGCACAAGCGAAAATAATTAATAAATGACATAAATCCTAAAATTATCAAAACCCGACATCCGGGACCACGTCTCAGAATTCGATAATTTTTACATCAATAGATTCCTTATCTCCCCACGAGTTCATACATATCAAAAATTCTCAAATCCGACTTCAAATGGTTCTTCAAATCTTCAATCAAAGGTCTAAGTTCGCAAGCCCTAGTTTCCCCAATTTTTAACCCTTAATTTCCATAAATTATAGCTCTAATCCGTGAATTAATAGCATAGGGATGGGTTTTAAGTCCAAATTCCTTACCTCAATGAAGTTCCCTTGAAATTCCTCTCTCAAATCATCCAAAAGCTCCAAAGCCGAAGTAGAAATGGTGAAAATAGCTCAAAAATTGCGAAGGACTCAATTTATACTTTCTGCCCTGACCTTTTCGCATCTGCGGCCATATTTCTGCTCCTGCGGTAACGCATTTGCGGTCAAGACCACCGCATCTGCTTCCCTCACTTAAATTCCAATTTTCGCATCTGCGATCAAATATCCGCACCTGCACCACCGCAGGTGCGGTCTTCCAACCGCTTCTGCGGCCACTCCTCCGCATATGCGGTGCTGCACCTGTGGTCCCCAATCCGCATGTGCGGAAATACCAGAAGCAGCAAATTCTGCAGCTGTAAGAAAGTCTCAAACTCCCCATCAACCATCCAAAATCACCCCGAGGCCCCCAGGACCTCAACCAAAAGCACCTTCATATCCCAAAACCTCATTCGATCTTATTCTACTCTTTAAAACACCTCAAACAACATCAAATCCACCAAAACACATCGGATTCAAGCCAAACCTTCGAAAATCTTCCGAATTCCACTTTTGATGAAAAACACAACCAAACCGTATCCGAATGACCTAAAATTTTACACACACATCCCAAATGACACAATGGAACTATTGCAACTCTCGTAATTCCATTCCGACCCCTATATCAAAATCTCGCCTACCAATCGGAAATTGCCAAAATATCAACTTCGCCAATTCAAGCCTAAATCTACTATGAACCTCCAAAACTCACTTTGATCACACTCCTAAGTCACAAATTACCTCCCAAAGCTAATCAACCCATCGGAACTCACATCTGAGCCCTCTAACTCATAAGTCAACATCCAGTTGACATTTCCAACTTAAGCTTTCCTGAAAAGAGACTAAGTGTCTCAAACCTTACCAAAATCATTCCAGATTCGATCCGACCAACCCGATACCACATAACATGAATAAGCAAAGCATAAAGAAGAAGAATGGGGGAAATGGAGTGGTAACTCATAGGAAGACTGGCCGGTTAGTCACATCCTCCCCAACTTAAATAAATGTTTGTCCTCAAACGAGTCAAGAAACATACCTGAAGCGTCAAACAGGTGAAGATATCTGCTCCGCATCTCCCACTCGATCTCCCAGCTAGCCTCCTCTACGGGCCAACCTCCCCATCGCACTTTCACTGAAGCTATATCTTTTGACCTCAACTTTCGACCCTGACAACCCAAAATTGTTATTAGCTCCACATCATAGGTCAAATCATCATCCTACTGAACTGTGCTGAAATCCAGAACATGAGACAGATCCCCAATATACTTCCGGAGCATAGAAACATGAAGTACCAGATGCACACTAGACAAGCTGGGTGGCAAGGAAAGCTCATAAGCCACCTCCCCAATCCTCTGAAGCACCTCAAAAGGCCCAATGAATCGAGGACTCAATTTCCCTTTCGTCCCAAATCTCATAAAACCCTTCATGGGTGAAACCTTCAACAGAACCTTCTTACCAACCATGTAAGACACATCTCGAACCTTCCTGTCAACATAACTCTTTTGCGTCGACTGCGATGTACAAAGCCTCTCCTGAATCACCTTAACCTTCTCCAAAGCATCATGCACCAAATCTGTCCCCAATAGCCTAGCCTCACGAGGCTCGAACCAACCAACTGGATATCTACACCGCCTCCCATACAAAGCCTCATATGGAGCTATCTGAATACTCGACTGGTAGTTGTTGTTATAAGCAAATTCTACACGTGGTAGAAACTGATCCCATGACCCTCCGAAATCAATGACACCAGCATGCAATATGTCCTCCAATATCTGAATAGTGCGTCAGACTAACCGTTTGTCTAAGGGTGAAATCTGTGATCAACTCAACCTGAGTACCCAACTCTTGATGCACGGACCTCCAAAACGGCCATGTAAACTGAGTGCCCCAATCTAAAATGATGGAAACTGGGACACCATGCAAACGAACAATCTCTCGGATATAGATCTCTGCCAACCACTCTGAAGAATAGGTAGTACACATAGGAATGAAGTGCGCGGATGTCACACCCCAAAATCCGAGGAGCGCGACCGGTGCTCTACCGAGTAAACCCGACCGAGCAAGTGTGTTAGGTCTCATTCTACCCAAACTAACTCATGAATAAATAGGAGATGGACTCCATTAACCAAATTCTATAAACATATCAATAACAATTTCCATTTCATTCTCATTAGCAACTTCATTCACCATAATAAAGGTATTACAAGTTTTATACATCATTGCCAAGCATCAATATTTCTCTTTTAAATTCCCATGCCCGACACTACCCACAACCTATCTACGGAACCTCTAAATACAATTGAAGAATAATATGGAAATATCAGCAACAAGGCTCCGGCTATACCTTACACAAATACCAATATAAACTCTGGAGGAAAGGCGGCATGAGCCACGTAAGGCCCCGAGAGGAAAGGGGCTCACCAATACAGCTGATGGAAAGTGGAGGAGGTGCTACTGTCGGTGGACTGGAGTACCTGCTATAGAACCACCTACAATCATAACACGAATGTAGCGCCCCCTGCAAAAGGGACGTCAGTACATTTGAATTATATTGGTATGTATAAACAAATTTCACCCCAAGTAAAATCAAATAACACACACAAGTAACAGACATCAATAGAATCAACGATCAAATGCATGTGAAAGAAACAATCAAAGCCAAACAAGTTTTACAATCTCTCTTTTCCCCCTTCAACATTATCACATCAATGATTTCACAAATTTCTCATATTTTCATTTCAATAGTGATTTCGATCACTTCCACCCTTATTACCTCGGCTACCCTTATTACCTCGGCCACCCTTATCACCATAACACATACCTTATTACTTCGTGTTGCGGCGCGCAACCCGATCCCACCGAACAATCGCAATTCACAAACAACACACAACAATAACAATTCACAAGAACAACAATAACAATTCTCAAAGAACAACCACAACAATTCATAAGAATTTCCGTAGCCATCAATACCACTTCATCATATTCAACAACTCATATGCAATTTAAGTCACCACAATGATTACCCACAACAATCCGAATAGGTTATTACCACAATTATTCCAAGTGCATCATTTACGATTTCCTTCCATCATTTGTTTCTCAGTTCTTACCATATAACACTTTCACAATCACACACCCACATTTGGTTTGTTTCCATTTACTTGCACCATCATATCGTAAGACTTAACCAACAACGTTCAAGGCACATAAATCACAAGAATTCAAAAATAGTTCACATAATTAAACACATACTTCCATATTGACATCCTCAAGCTTTTACAAACTTTGCACATAACAAGATAGGCACATCAAATCACTTCTCACAATCACATATAACTTGGTGGTATGGAAATCAACTAAGGCAATCAACTCACATATTTTCATGCAAGGTACACATACCGTATGCTCGTCATAACAAGGAGGATTCTACAAGAGTTAAAGTTAGTCATACATACCTTTCTTGAGCTTTCCTTTAATTACTACGATATTCCGAAAATTCTAGCAACTTCAATCTCTTAGATAAAGATCTTGTGATTGGGTTCTTTGATTCTTGAAGATTGATGCAAGGTTTGGATGATTTAAATGTTGGGTTCCTCCTTCTCTCTCTAAAATGCTCTCACCTCTCTCTAAAATCAGTAGAAAATGACCCCAAATGAAGCCACAAAGGCTATATATTGAAATGGGGTCAGGTTAAAAAAATTAGAAAATTAACCCTCCGATGTCAATTCTGCTATAGCAGAATGGACCGCAGAACGCGAATGCTGGCCGCATAATGCACTGCATAATCGGCGCCCAAAACTGGGCTACACTGGCCCAGTCTGTGACAGAAATGCGACCGCAGAGTCAACAATGCGACAGGAATGCGGTCGCAGATTTGACACAGGATAGCATTTTCCAGTCTTTGGTAATTTGATCATAACTTTGCGTAGGAATGTACAAATGACGAACGGTTTGAAGCGTTAGAAACTAGACTCAAAGGCCTTTCATTTGATAGGTTATTCATCACATAAAACATTATAC